>CBMN010038057.1:0-18036 GCA_000582825.1 Hordeum pubiflorum
AGATTCATTAAGGTAAAACCCAACCATAGCATTAGGTGAAAAGTCCCCTTTAATCCCATATGCAACAACTCACGAACTCGGGTTTAGATTTCCGTCACTCCCGCAACCCACTATAAGCAAATCATTAATATATTGCAACACCCTATAGTGGGAACCCCACACGTTTGAGTGAGACGGCGGGCACCATAGGACAGCACCATAATAACATACAACTTATATCAATCATACCATACTGCAATTAACACATAGGACAAAAAGAATATACTCAAACATAATAGAGGTGCAACACATCATTGGATAATAATATATAGCATAGAGCACCATGTTCAAGTAGGGATTACAGTGGGGTGAGAGAGAGTACACCGCTGCACGGAGAGGGAGAAAGATGGTGATGACGGTGGCAAAGTTGTTGGAGATGATCGCCGTCACGATGGTTCCCCCGGCGGCACTCTGGCACCATCGGGAGAGAGGGGGAGAGAGGGCCCCTCCTTCTTCTTGCTTGGCCTTCCCTGTAGATGGAAGAAGGGTTCCCCCTATGGTCCTTGGCCTCCATGGCTCCCGGAGGGCGGGTGCCCCTCTGAGTGGATCTCTCCTCCTCTGTTTCTCTAGGTTTTTGCGATTTTCTGAAACTGTTTCTGCGGTCGAGCACCGTTTCTTAAATAGCCAGAGTTCCGTAACTCCGATCGCGCTAAAATTTTAACATGACTTTTTCCTAAAATTAGCTTCCTTGCGCCCGAAGGAGAGCCTCAGAAGGTTCACGGTCTCTCCACAAGGGCAGGCCGCGCGGGTACCCCCCGGCCGTGCCAAGTGGGCTTGTGGGACACACGGTCCTCGTCTTGCACTGTATCTTGTGTTATAAATTCAGATATACTCCATAAAAAATCCACGTAAATTTTTAGGTCATTCCGGCTCCATGAATTTTTCACCTAAAAACCCCAAAACAATAGAAAACAGAAACTGTCCTTTGGCACTGGGTTAATAGGTTTGTCCAAATATAAATAATATAAATTGTTGCCAAAAATATGTAAAAGTGGTATGATAGTAGCATGAAACAATCAAAAATNNTAGATACGTCGGAGACGTATCAGGGAGTGCAAGTGGTATGTCCGTCTGAACGTTGTCAAGTGCTCTCATAATGCACCATTGTTTGTTTCTACTTGAACATGCTGTTTTAGATCTTCTACATGCAGCATGGTGAATATTTGCAACCTCTCTTCCTGGGTAGTAATATTGAATTCTTATACGATGTCTACATAGATTTGCTGAGAGTTCTTGCAGCTAATTAATCGAAGAATTTGATCATGTAGTCAAAATGAGGTGAAAAAGAAAAAAAATGTGAGATCAACAAGCAGTTAAATGACAAGAATAAATTTAAGGTTTGTAGTTTCTTTCTTTGTTGTCTTTGTTATGCCATCATTATGCGACCTCTCCACAAACATTGATTCACCTCAAAGATACAGTGAGTTATTTTTTTCTTCGGTTTTGCTGCATTGTCTTCGATGTGTTACTAATCGTACCCTTATATTTTCCCTTAACTTAATTAAATCCGTGTGCAGATAAATGAGGTGGGTTTAGCTACTACCTCTGTAACTTAATATAAGACGTTTTTTGACACTGTGACAATGTAAAAAAATGTCTTATATTAAGTTATGGAGGGAGTATTAAATACTGCAACTGAATTTTATTACGCAAATTGCTGCACCATATTCTTTCAGTAAATCCTAACATTGGCACTCAAAGATTAGTATAGATGTCATCCACGACATCTAAACTAAATGTGAGCTTTGCTCAACAAAATTTGGGGGTAAGAAGTTCAGATTATTAGTACTTCTATCGTTCATTTACTCATATGATTTCTCTTGGATGTCGTGGTTTGATCCCCAAAAGGAGTTCACAGTCATTGATCATAGTATTTTCTATTTTTCCAACTAAACTACCTTAAGCATTGAAAGGGGATGCGAAGAAGATGGTGCCGATGTAAATCTAACATGGTCCCATGTTGAGGTTGCGCATTTACTTTTCAGGAAACTACGTCCTCACAAATACTGACTTTCTGCAACCATATTATTTTCACAAAGGTAAAAACAACTAGAAATTATTTTGCAGTATACGTTATGGTGCAAAGAGGAGATGTATGTTTTTCTGACCTATACATTATTGTGTTCTTCAGGTTCCATAGTTGTTTCATGCATATGGCTTATTGATCATTCTGCCATTATATTCCCATGAGATTACTATGATAGGACTTGAAGCATTCTTTCCGTTGAAGTGTCATTTGTATCTTTTTTGCAACCATACTATAAAATGATTTATATATCGAACCATGTAATTACAGTGGAGTACTGTTTACTGTTCTCTTTTTTGAAAGGAAAAAAACCTTAGGGATGCCATTCTTTTCATGTGCCCGTTCTTTGCTGAGATTGATTTCAGTGGCACTTGGAACATGCAACTCTTCCCTTTTGTTTTGTCTGGCTACCTTTTCTAGCCGAGGCCATACGCTACCTTTTCACCAAATAGCTAAGCTTACATATAATTGTTTTCTTGCTATTTAAATCATTATATTCTTCACAAATTAAGGACTGTTGCTTTTTCTTCAAGAAACTAAATATTGAGTTTGGTTCTATATCACACATGATTATCTTGATTGAAACATGTATTTTTATTTGGTTAGGTTCATCTCTTCCTGTTTGCTATTTTTTTCCATCTCCACACCGAATTGTTTGCCCATACTTCCGCAGCAACGCGCAGCATATAGGCGTTTTGGCCGTCGGTATAAGCGTTCGTGCCGAGGCACCGTTCTCCATCACCACCGCGGAGTCAACAAGTGATATTTTTTTGCCTCTGTTTCATCCTCAACTTCAATAAAGGATAGAAACAGGAAACACCCTAAATGTTGACTATTAAGAAGATCACTAGACGAAATGGTAAAAGTCAATTCTTCAATTCAGGAAACAGTGACATGAGGGACATAAAAAGCTAACAATTGAGCACTAAGACCATTAGATAATTAACAAAAAGCAAAGCCAAATCCCTCAGCTCAAGAAGATAGACACACTAGGAGGACCAGTTGGCAAAGCTTTCCAAAACAGAGCAAAATGAAATTTTGATCTTAGCATCACCACACACAGTAGTCACTTCAGCCCGAAAGGTTATGAAGCATATATCTCAAGCAACCACACTACAGTCAGAGCTTTTGATAATAACTTATATACATCAATGCAAAATGAAGAAGAGGCTAGTGGGCTCATACTTGGTCCAATTACTAGATATTGCAGCTCATGAGGATATGACAGCTAGGCAGAAAGAAGTACCACCTCACTCAATAGCCATCAGATCAAAGGCAACTTTCTAGAGCCGGAAAGAAGGTGTGCTGGACAAGACTTTGTTTGAGCCGATGTCCATACCTGCACAGGTCTCTATGACCACAACCGAAACTGTCAATCAATTTACCATCACTGTCAACTTGAAGCAACGACACACCAAAATTGAGCAGCAAAAGCACGTCACCATCCTCCGTAACAACGTCCAAACCCCAACATTCACCATTGCCTTCAAACTGCTCCCTGATTTCTGCAACCGGTAATTTGATTTGGTACTTGAAGTCCCAAACCTCGCTTTTGTAATCCTGCAACACCCATATATTAACAGTTCCCGTGGCATCATTAAGGCTATGGATGCCGAGTGTGCCATCCATCTCAAACAGGCCAGGGTCACCGCCGCCAAGAACAACTGGCAGGGCCGTCTCTAGGAATTTGGGGCCCTGGTGCGAAATGGAAAGCAAGGACCTAAAACTTAAAAACTTCATATAACTAAAGAACCAATATAACTTGAGCATATAACTAAAGAATTATTTGAATCCAAGCCGAGTGGGCACACGGGTACAAGCGCAGAGTGCTACCTCCTTGGTATCCGATGTCATGCCGACGGTGATTGATTGTATAGGACATTCATCAAGTGTTGATAACTTGTCAGGCTTGAGCAGCAGATCACACATAATGTGACAAATTGAATTTCGACTGTCAATTTTAACTGAATACAAGAAAAACATTTTTTTTCATACAGGCATTCTCACAAACACCTTGCAAACAAACTCCATTCCAGGTATAAACTCACAATATACACTCCAAAGCAAGAAATCATCATTATTCTCAAACAAAACATGCAAGGAAAGCATGTAATCTCACTATATGCAACAATTGCATAATTATAGAAACAAAAAATCAGAAGAAAGAAGGAAATAACATAACCAATCAAGGCACAGGAGGGTGGGAGGAGGGTGGAGAGGTTACCTGGTCGGGGCAACGAGAATTCGGCGGAAGACGAGGGAGAGGCCGGGATGGGGAGGCGGAAGTCTGGCATGGGCATGGCTGGCCGGGACTGACCGCTGGAGTGGCAGGAGGGGCAGCTGCAACCCTAGGCGCCTTGTCCTCCTGAATCCTGATGGCAGCGTGAATACAGGTGGAGATGGTGTTACGTACGACTGTGTGTTGGGGATAAAACACTGAATTTGTACACGAATGTTTTCTCTGGGTTTCTCTCGATGGGGACCGGCTTTCCTAGTTTTTTTTCCTCCGATTGGGCCCCCACGATTTTGGGGGCCCTGTGCAGTCGCACCGTTTGCACATGCCCCTAGACGGGCCTGACAACTGGAGCACGCATGTGCCAGAATGACTCGGCCATGGTGTCTAATACCAATACATGTTTTCTATACTTCAGTAGGAACCAATGCAGGCTATCACGGAGCAGGGCAGGTGTCTCAATGAACAGTGCTGACACCATCTCCAGCCACCCAATAAACCTCGGTGGCTGATCGGAGCCCAGTTGAAGGACATAGCAGCCAATTTGGCCTTCAGGGCCTGTGAAGTTGCACAGTAGCAGACGGTACTCACCTGTAGGGTGATGCGGGTACATCCCCAAGATCCCGAAGTTCGACGGTAGTCCCCCAAGGGAGGCATGCCCACGCGTGGCCGGGTTCCAGACGGTGAGGCGGCGGATGCGAGAGTCAGAGCTAGTCCTGTCAGACCTGGAGAGGAGGAGGAGGCCATCGCAAGAATCCTCCAGAATGAAGGGCTCGTCAAGCCGGACGACGGTGTGGAGCTGGGCGGCCCGGTGGTCGAAGGCGAGGATGTTATGGGATCCGTCACTGAGGACGATGGGTAAGGCGGGTTGGCGGGCATGGTGGGCGAGGAGGAAGCAGTGGGTGGAGATGGCGCAGCGCCATGCGTGGCCGACGGCGCGGCAGCGGAGGAGGGATTTGGGGTCAAGGCAGACGAGGATCTCCTAGAGTACGATGTCATCTAGGAGGCCATGGAGGAGAGGCGTCGCTGCTTCTGCTGCAGCCTCCTCCGCCATGGTAGCCGGCTGCGGGTGGTTGCGGCGGAGGGGAGGAGTGGAGTGTAGGTCTTTCGGCATAGTGGAAATGGATGGAAGTCGAATTGAGCTGGGCCTGACATAGCCCAGGTTCGTTTGCATCCTTGTAAGGAAAATAAACAAATTTTTTTTTGAAAAAGGAAAATAAACAACTACTCCCTATTTCAGTAACAACACAAATTGAACACATAATTCATGCTCAAAAGTTCAGGCTACCCAACTAAAAAAATCCAGACTACTAATGGACAATGTGAATATTAAATATTTCTTTTTGCACATTGTCAGGACAAATTAATTTACGACCATGCAATACAAAAATGAGCATGCACAATTGTTTTTTTAGAATTGAAGAGGTGCCTTTGTGTGTGACTGTCGGCGGCTGGAGCATATTGCCACCACTCCACGAAGACTTCTCCAATGGTAGGCAGTCGGAAGGTTGATCGGATCCAAGAAACGACATTGTGCCATATAATGAGCACCCCTCTTGGCCACAGAGCAAACATCGTGGGGTGTGCGGCTCGCTAGTCCCTTTGCCATGTAGCATCGGTCCAGACAAGACAACCAAATAAAGAACTTTACCTTGGGAGGGGCCCAAATCCTCCATGCAAGTTGCCAAGACCTCAAGAAAGAACGTCCCTGGAAGAGGGTGTCGTGCTAGGACATGGTACGATTGTTTTCTCAGTGGTTGGCCGTGCTCGGATTTTGAGGCAGGGAAAAAATTTCGGGGTGAAAATGTTCGGGGTGAAAATCTTTTTGGCATCACAATTCACAAATATGCACTTGGTAGTTAGTACAGTTGGTGTGACGGTAGACATGTGTTACGGCACTAGGGCAATTTTGACCGCTGGTGTGACGGTCTGCTCGTCGAGCCCGTAGAGAGCATCAATGAGGTGCATCCTGAGCGAGGCGGGTCCTTTTGCCGACTCCATCCCGATCTCTCCAGCGAGTCCAAAGATGGCAAGAGCACACGCAGTTGCGGCCAAAGCATCAGAGGGATTCGCCCCGACAAAATCCACTATAAGAGCAGTCACAGTGTAACACCCCCTTTAATAGCAACAGTGATCGCCTACTGTTCAATGATAGGTCATCATGTTTTGAGCAGCTTAACCGACCATTTGAGTCATATCTCATTTCAAATTTCACTTTGAATGCAATCCAAATGCAAGTCAAAATTCGACTTACTCAAACATGGCAGCGAAAATGTTCATGTTATAGAGAAAGTTCCATAACAAAATATGTTAAGGAAAACAACATCACCAAAATTCCAATACTGCCCCTAGCAAATTAAAACAGTGGTAAAACAGCAACTTTAAATGCATTTAAATGCTTGGAAATATATGCACTGTTCAAACTTGCCCCAAACCTTTTTATACAACAACACAATATTGCCCACTATTTATTGGACAAGTTTCATAATTTTCAAAAGTCAAATAGTGGCCTAACTAACCAAAAAGAAATGGAAAAAGAAAAAGAAAAGGCAACTGGGGCACTGTTCCTCTGGGCAGCAAGTGCACAGGAGGCCCAGCCCATCTTCCCCCTATCTCCTTCTACCTCTCGCTGGCACGCTCGCAAAGCAGGCCGCGAGCTGCCCCCCTCCCTAGTCGACAGCGCGCTCCCCCTCCCCTTTCTCGCGCTGGAGCACTACTTAAGCACCCCCGCAGCGCCGTGGACACGCCTTAGCTCTCTCTCTCCCCTCTCCTACCTCGCTATCTTCTCCACAACACTTGGCCGATGCGGCCATGGACGCGCCCTTGTCGAGGTCGTGAGCTCCGTGCTCCCCTCGCTGCCCCGCTGTGTCAGAAAGCTCCGCCGTGGACCTCTCCTTCGCCTCCGAGTAGCCGTTTGTGCTGGCAAGCACTGCTACTCCAGATCGCCGTGTTTCCCCTCTTCGGCAGCCGCATTGACCTCGCCGTCGATCTACTCCAACACCGCCTACCCCGTCCCCTCCGACCACTCCGTCGTGTTTGCTGTTAGCCACCCGTCCCCACTGACCTCCCCTCTCCTTCCCTAGCGTGTCGTAGCTCCATTGCCGTTGTTGCCGAGCCGCCACATACGTGAGACCTCGTCATCGCCGTCGTTCCGATCTGTCTTCGCTTGAACTGCTAGGCCCAGTAGACGCGGAGCTGTGCGCTGGTTCGGTTGGACACATCCGCCGTCACTTTGGCTCGCCGGAGCACCGTATCCGCCGTCGCCGCCGCGCTCGAGCGAGCTCCGGGCGCGCACGCAGTTTAAACACGACAGTGGGCCACCGACAGGTAGGGCCCAGTGATTAGATTAGAGGGGCAAATCCCCGATTAGATTAAACTGGCCAGCTTAATTAGACACTGACCGGTGGGTCCCTCCATTTAATTAAAATGGTTTAGAAATAAACCGGGCACTGTGTATGATAGGTGGCCCCCACCCGCTAATTATTCCAAAAATGTTGTGGATACAAGTTGGTATCAGAGCCGACTGCCTGTAGAAAGCCCCAATCCTCTTGGTCGAAGTTGAGTCTAGTTTGCAAAAACTATTTTCAAAAAATGTGTTCTGTGGATTACGGGCCCACAACACTGGTGGCTGGTATTAGGATCTTTTTCTCTGCATCCTTACTCTGGGTTCTATACTTCTTACCTTTTCGGGAATAATGGTTTTTACTAACTCTAGGTTCTTGTGATCACATCAATCCGGAGATCTGATTAACTGCATTGTTTCCGTCTGCTTCGTGCATTTGAATTCCTGTAGTTTGATGCCTTTGAAACCTCCTTTGTTTCAGATGGAACCTACGACACAGATCATGCTGCAGGCTTGGACTGCCGCAGTGCCGGGAGCCCCTGCTGTACTGATCAATCTCATGACCTATCTGGATTTTCGCTGGCACCCTGAGTACACTGTGTACGAGGAGTTCCAAGAGTTTCGCCAGGAGCAGTACCGTGCCGTTGTTCGCATATATTCTGCTGAGCTGAACTCCACTTCCGTACTGCACACCGCTCATGGTGTCGGAGTGACCACTGATATGGCCATCCATGATGCTGCCTATGCTACTCTGACACGCCTTCGTGGAGAGTATCGCGACTTGGATAATTCACCCTTCAGACACATTCCGATTGCCTTTGGTGAAGGTGAGGAGGGATACTACACAGCTATCTACACCCCTCTCTCATGACGTTGGTTTGACCCTCGGGCCTTGATCCAGCATGCTAATGGACTAGACCGTGCTTATCGAGCTCTTCGTGGTGAGTTGTTCGCCACTCGTGTACGTCTTTATGACGCGCTGACAAAGCTACATCCTTTCACCATATCTGGACAGCTTTCACGAGATGTACTTTACCCTGCCAGAACAGTGATGCCCCCTAGTGTCGGTTGGCTTCAGTTCCTCGATACACCCCCGCACGTGGACCTCGTCTACCAGCTAAGCTCTAGGTTCTACATCAGAGTGTTCACGGACCATGGGAGCCTGATGTGGAGGACTTTCTGAGTCATCACATGGAGCTATCAGGATTTCATGGATTCTACTGAGACTGTTGTAGCCATGCTATGTGTAGTAGATGTATCCATTGTGTGCCGCCTATCACCCCTAGCTATTTCATTCCAAACTCATGTTTCGAGGTTGTACTAAACTCTGTGTGTGGATCTGTATGTCACACTTGACTACTACTTGATCACATTTTCCTTTCCGTTGGTCTATTTAACCTTTCCTAAAGTATCTGAACTAATTTCAATTACTAAACTATATCATGCAAAAAATTAACAGGATGGTTAGACCCAATGCTCGTGGTCGTGGCTGTGGTGCCAATGCTAACTACCCACCACCACCAGACTATATGGCTGCTATGATGCAACAGTTTGAGCTGAACCGTCAGTTCATGACCGGCATAATGAATTAGTTTCCAAACCAGAATGCTCATCACCAGTCGGGCCCCGATATCACTGCAAGATTTTGAGTGCCTCAACCTAGCTGTTTACTGCAACTCAACCAACCCACTGGATGTTGATGATTGGCTCCGCGACATCACCTATGAGATGGAGTCCGCCAATGTTGCTCCTACCAACTTTGTCACCTTTGCATCCTATCATCTCAAGGGTCCTGCTGCTCAATGGTGGGACAGCCACATGCATACGCTACCTCCTGGAACAGTCATCACTTGTCTAGAGTTCCAAGCTGCCTTCCGTGCACGTCACATCCCGCAGGGAATTATGGACAGAAAGAAGAGGGAATTCCGCAACCTCACTCAGGGAAGGCTAACTGTCAAAGCTTATCAGCGGGAATTTCTTAACTTATCCCACTATGTCAAAGATGATGTCTCCACCGATGCTCGCAAGCAGGAGAAATTCCGTGAGGGACTGCACCCAGATATCAAGCTAGCACTCACTCTTCATGAGTTCCCCAACTTCGCCACTCTGGTGAACAAGGCTATCCAGCAAGAGACCAGTCAGATGGAACACAAGGAGTCGCTCAAGCGCACCAGTGACATTGGCTCATCTTAGGGCTCGTTAGGACAGAAGCGCAAGCTCTGGATCCCCCACAATGTGTACTGCCAAGCTGCACCTGCACCAAGACCCTCATATGTTGCACCGCGTCCGCCTCCACCGCCAAGATAGCCCAATGTTATGGCTCCACGCTCCAACGACACAGCTTGCTTCAAGTGTGGAAAGCCGGGCCACTTTGCCAGAGACTGTCGCTCGAACCAGCTGGCTCTTCCTTCCACTGGTCGTGGACATGATTGTGCCAACCCACAACCTCGCAACTTCAATGCCAAACCGACTGCATTTGGTCGTGGCCAAGTCAATCACGTTGATGTTAAAGAAGCTCAAGATGCACCTACCATTGTGATGGGTACCCTTCTTGTTAACTCAGTACCTTCTTCTGTCTTATTTGATTTAGGAGCATCACACTCATTCGTCTCCGAGAATTTGCATTCATGCATGGCATAACACGTGAAGAGATGCATTCCCCATTAGTTGTTAGTACCACTGGTTCCCATTGCCATGTCACCTTGATAAGTCATAATGTTCCCATTGATATTGGAGGCTTAGTATTCCTTGCCTCTCCCATCACCCTCAAAACTTCCAACATAGATGTCATTCTTGGCATGGATTGGCTAGTAACTCATAAAGCTTTGGTGGACTGTAAAACTAAAATAGTCCAGCTTACCCACCCTTCCGGCCAGACAATAAACTACTCCACCCGAACCCTTCCCAATGCCGAAGCCCAAAAATATGCACTCAATGCCCTTAATGCTTCGCCTCTTGAGGGAATTGAGAACGTTCTAGTCGTTTGTGATTTCCAATATATCTTTCCCGAAGAACTTCCCGGAATGCCCCCAGTTTGAGATGTCAAATTCGTCATCGACTTGAAACCTGGCACTACTCCCATCGTTAAGCGCCCATACAAAATGCCGCCACATGAACTTCTTAAGCTTAAGGAGGAAATCGACAAATCTCTTCGCAAAGGCTTCATTCATCCAAGTTCGTCTGCATGGGGTGGCCCTTCTCTCTTCGTCAAGAAGAAGGATGGAACCAATCGATTAGTTCAAGATTATCGACCTATTAATCAGGCGACGATTCAGAACAAATATCCACTTCCCAGAATCAACAATCTTTATGATTAACTTGCCGGATCCTCTGTGTTCTCTAAGCTTGATCTACAATTAGGATACCATCATATCAGAGTTCGCAAAGAGGACATTCCGAAAACCGCCTTCGTTACTCGCTATGGTTCATACGAGTACACCATCATGTCCTTTGGTTTAACCAACGCTCCAGCAACCTTCTCTCATTTGATGAACTACATATTCATGGATTATCTTGACAAATTCGTCGTGGTTTATCTGGATGATATCCTTGTATTCCAAGAATGAAGAGGAACATGCTGAACATCTTCGAATTGTGTTGGAGAAGCTTCGAGGACATCGCCTGTATGCCAAATTTTCCAAGTGTGAATTCTGGTTATCCAAAGTGACCTACCTAGGCCACGTGATTTCGAAAGATGGCATTGCTGTCAACCTAGAACGAGTTCAGGCTATTCTTGACTGGAGTCCTCCTCAGACTGTTAAACAAGTTAGAAGTTTCCTCAGACTCGCCGGCTATTGCCGCCGTTTCGTCGAGAACTTCTCCAAGATTGCTAAACCGCTGACTGACCTGCTCCACAAAGACAAGAAGTTTGAGTGGACACCCAAATGTCAGGAAAGTTTCCAGATGTTGAAAGACAAATTAACTTCTGCCCCAGTGCTTGCTCCCCCTGATACTAAAAAGGACTTTGTCATTTATTGCGACGCATCTCGTCAAGGATTAGGCTGTGTCCTGATGCAAGAACATAAGGTGATTACTTATGGCTCTCGATAACTGCGTCTGCATGAAGAGAACTATCCAACTCATGATCTTGAATTGGTAGCGGTAATCTATGCCCTGAAGTTATGGCGACATTACCTGCTTGGTAATCGTTGTGAGATCTACACTGACCATAAAAGTCTGAAGTACCTGTTCACTCAACCAGACTTGAACCTTCGTCAGCGAAGATCGATGGAAGCCATTTAAAATTATGACTTCGGTATTGTATTTACCCCTGGCAAGGCTAATGTAAGGGCCGATGCCTTGGGCCGCAAATCCTACTGCTGTGAACTTATGGTACAGCTACAACAACCCCTTCTATATGAAGAGCTTTGCAAGCTGAACATCGAGATAGTTCCTCAGGGTATTTGGATACCCTGGTTATTGAACCAACTCTCAAGGAAACCATCAGAACCATGCAGTTGTATGACCCCAAAGTCCAAAAGATTAAGCGCCACCTTACAGGAGGAAAGCCCTCAGACTTAACTGTTGATGAAGAAGGCACAACGTTCTTCAGAGGTCGCTTAGTAGTTCCTAGAACCCATATCTCGAGTGACCACAACCAGGATATGAGTCCGGACGTTCTCAAGGAAGCACATGATACACCTCTGTCAATTCACCCTGGTAGTACCAAGATGTATCAAGACATTAATCAAAGATTCTGGTGGTCTAACATGAAACAAGACATTGCTCAATATGTTGCCGAGTGTTATGTTTGCCGTCGCATCAAAGCAGAACACCAAAGACCTGCTGGAACTCTGCAACCGTTGTCTATTCCTGAATGGAAATGGGACAAAATCGAAATGGACTTTATCACTGGATTTCCCAGATCAAAGAAGGGTCACAACGCTATATTTGTTGTCATTGACCGATTCTCCAAGGTTGCTCACTTTCTGCCCGTCAAGGAATACATCATTGCTAGTCAGTTAGCAGATTTGTATGTTTCCAGAATTGTTACCCTCCACGGTATTCCGCTGGAGATCAACTCAGATCGTGGCAGCCTATTCACCTCAAGGTTCTGGGAAAGTTTTCAGAAAGCTATGGGAACTCATCTATCCTTTAGCACAGCTTATCACCCCCAGTCCAGTGGTCAAGTGGAATGAGTCAACCAAATTCTCGAAGATATGCTTCGTGCCTGTGTCATCTCATTTGGCAATAAATGAGAGAAATCTCTTCCGTATGCTGAATTTTCATACAACAATAGCTATCAAGCTAGCTTGAAGATGGCACCATTCGAAGTATTATATGGACGTAAGTGTCGAACTCCTCTGAATTGGTCAAAAACTAGGGAACGGCCACTCTTCGGTCCGGATATTATCCAACATGCTGAAGAACAGGTTCGCATAGTTCGTGAACATCTGAAGACTGCTCAGTCTCGTCAGAAGAGCAGTTATGACCACCATCACAAAGAAATGGTCTACCAACCCGGTGAACAAGCTTACCTTCATGTCACGCCGATGAAGGGCACACACTGATTTGGAATCAAGGGCAAGTTAGCTCCGCGCTATATTGGTCCCTACCGTGTTCTTTCAAAACATGGACCAGTGGCATACCAGTTGGAACTACCTTCGAACCTTTCAGGGGTTCACAATGTTTTCCATGTGTCACAATTCCGTCATTGCTTCAAGGATCCAACCCGTGCAGTGGATCATGAATTGCTTGAATTGCAAGAGGACTACTTTTATAAAGAATATTCGGTCCTCATTCTTGATCAAGCTGAGCGTCATACTCATCAAAAGACCATCAAGGTCCTTAAGGTTCAGTGGTCAAATCATTCTGAAGAAGAAGCCACTTGGGAACGCGAGGATCGTCTTCGTGAAGAATACCCCGCTCTCTTTCCGTCTTCCTCTTAATTCTCGGGATGAGAATTTCTTTTAGTGGAGAATTGTAACACCCCCTTGTAATAGCAACAGTGATCACCTACAGTTCAATGACATCCCATCATGTTTTGAGCAGCTTAACCAACCATTTGAGTCATATCTCATTTCAAATTCCACTTTGAATTCAATCCAAATGCAAGTCTAAATTCAACTTGCTCAAACATGGCAGCAAAAATGTTCATGTTATAGAGAATAATCCATAAAAAAATATGTTAAGGAAAACAACATCACCAAAATTCCAATACTGCCCCTAGAAAATTAAAACAGTGGCAAAACAGCAATTTTAAATGCATTTAAATGCTTGGAAATATATGCACTGTGCAAACTTGCCCCAAACCTTTTTATACAGCAACACAATATTTCCCACTATTTATTGGACAAGTTTCATAATTTTCAAAAGTCAAATAGTGGCCTAACTAATTCAGAGACAGAGAGGAAGAAAAAGAAATGGAAAAGAAAAAGGAAAGGCAACCAGGGCACTGCTCCTCTGGGCAGCAAGTGCACAGGAGGCCCACCCCATCTTCCCCCTTTCTCCTTCTACCTCTCGCTGGCACGCTCGCCGAGCACGCCGCGAGCTGGCCCCCCTCCCTGGTCGACAACGCGCTCCCCTCCCCTTTCTTGCACTCGAGCACTACTTAAGCACCCCTGCAGCACCGTGGACACGACCTAGCTCTCTCTCCCCTCCCCTGCCCCGCTATATTCTCCACAACACTCGGCCGACGCAGCCATGCACGTGCCCTTGTCGCCGTCATGAGCTTCGTGCTCCCCTCGCTGCCCCGCCGTGTCTGAAAGCTCTACTGTGGACCTCTCCTTTGCCTGCGAGTAGCCATTCATGCTAGGAAGCGCTGCTGCTCCAGATCGCCGTGTTTCCCCTCTTCGGCCGCCGAATCGACCTCACCGTCGATCTGCTCCAACACGGCCTCCCCCGTCCCCTCTGACCACTCCGTCGTGTTCGCTGTGAGCCACCCATCCCCGCTTACCTCCCCTCTCCTTCCCGAGCATGCCGTAGCTCCATTGTCGTCGTTGCCAAGCCACCACCGCTGCGGGACCTCGTCGCCACCATCATTCCGATCTGTCTCCGTTTGAACTGCTAGGCCTAGTAGATGCAGCGCTCTGCGCTGGTTCGGTTGGACACATCCGCCGCCACTTTGGCTCGCCGGAGCACCGTCTCCGCTGTCGCCGCCGTGCTCGGGCGAGCTCCAGGCACGCGCGTAGTTTAAACACGACGCTGGGCCACTGACAGGTGGGGCCTAGCGATTAGATTAGAGAGGCTAATCCCCGATTAGATTAAACTGGCCAACTTAATTAGACACTGACCGATGGGTCCCTCCATTTAATTAAAATGGTTCAAAAATAAACCGGGCATTGTGTATGACAGGTGGCCCCCACCCTCTAATTATTCCAAAAATGCTGTGGATAATGTTTAGAAATCTGACATGTGGGGCCCCTATGCACTATTCCAGTGGATAAGCCTGGTCCAGTTAGCTGCTGACTGGGCTGACTGGCCCCACTGGTCAGCCTCAGAAGGCACTCTGGGTACACCCACTATGGGCACCCGTAGCAATTAGGATTTAATACATTTTCGAATTAAAATATTTCTGGAAATTTAGAAAATGCTAAAAACTACTAAAAATCATAGAAAATAAACTGTAGCTCGGATGAAAAAGTTTTATATATGAAAAAATGATCAGAAAAACGTAACAAACCCGAATATGTCATTTGCATGCATGTTAGATGCCTCTAGCATAATGAACCTGTAACTTTGACCCCCAGATCAGTGGATGAATAGTGTCTGGAGCTGGGAAAATAATCCCAGATTATTTTTCCACTTCAATTAAAAATGTTAGTAATGCATTAGACCACCCCTGCATCATGATGTGCCATGATCATGCATTTTGTTGCATCTGTTTGCCGTTACTTATTTTTCTCCCCCCGGCATTCTTTCCGATAGACCCCGAGACCGACGCATCCCAGGAGTACGACTACACCGTCGAGGAGTCCTACCCCTCAGTAGAGCTTCTAGGCAAGCAACCCCCCTTGATCATCCCTATATCGCCTATTCTTTCTCCCTCGTTCTTGCATTAGTTTAGGTGCTGATAATATTCCGGTAGCTCCTATTTCTGATGCATAACCTGTCCTGGTAACTTCTGTTGATACATTCCTCTATCCTATTATGCTTAGTATAAAAATATTTGTGTCACATCTGTGGCCCTTCACCCTATCCGTCTGCCATGCTTAGTAGTCTGGCCGTGATCCCAATTAGGCGATGATCACGAATGTTTTTATATTAAACATGATGCTAAAGTTGGGTCAACCGAGAGGGCACCCGCGAGTGATTAATACTTATCAAATGGTTCAAGTCGGCTAGGCTGAGAGCCTACCGCGAGTTATGGTTTAAGACGGCTGGGCTAAGAGCCCTCCGCGAGTGGTTCCGTTACTAAACTTTAATACGCTATCACGAGTTTTGGGTATGTTATCTGAGTTGGCTACGGCCTATACGCACTAACTGCCACACGGTATTATGGTACGTGGGCTCCTCGGCATCGTCAGTTCCTCCCAAAGGCTACACAGATGTCGGAGTTCATCCTAGTCGGGCTGATTGTTGGGGTGAGCGTATACTACCTGAGCCCTAAGGGGCAAGATGGTGGGCATGGTCCCCGACCAGTCATGCAACACGCAGGTGTGCTCGAGGTGATCGGGCGAAGATCCCCTAACCATAGGATTTAGACTGGCGGGCGGCCTCTCTGGTGAGCTTAGGTATGACTTCGGCGTGTCGATCAGCCGAGGCCGAGCATGACCCATGGAAAGGTGTGTCCGACCAGAGTTAATCAAGCATGTCAGGCTATGTGGTGCACCCCTGTAGGGAAGAAGATTGATCTATTCGAATAGCCGTGTCCATGGTAATAGGACGCTTGGTGTTGTATCTTTGAGCTCTAACCACTTTAACTGGATACTTAATAAGACACGCCACCCCTATTGTTTTTAGTGCCCGTGATTGCTTTCTCGCTGGGGGTCGAGAAAGGGTCTCGGGGCATGTTGCTGCTACACTTTTAATTATATAGCAAGTTGGTATCTTATACTGCATTCGCTACTCTCTTCTCATGCTACAAGATGCCGTCGCTGCTAGTCTTCATTAAGATTAGCTTCTCCCCCTTACTCTGGTATTTCTGCAGTTCAGTCCACAATTATACCCCTCCTTGATACATGATGCATATCTAGCATAATTTCTGATATAAGTCTTGCGAGTACTTTGAATGAGTACTTACTGCTGCTTTGCTACTCTTTTCTACAAACCCGGTTCTAGTACAGATGATGGTGCCCAGGATGCAGATGGTTCCGCCGCTGGCTACATCGTGGAGTTTGATGATGACCAGTAGTTTTGGAGGTCCCAGGCAGGAGGCCTCGCCTCTTTCGTTCATGTTGCTGTTTGTTTAGTTTGTTTAAGCCTTCTTAAGGCATCACTTGTGTAAACCTATCTGTACTCAGATGATTTTAGTTGTGTGACTGATGTATCCCCGGGTCCTCGTGGCCCCTGTTGTAATATAAATGTTTAATCTTATCATTTGTGTCTTAGAGTTGTGTTGTGATATTATACCGTGAGTCCTTGATCTTGANNNTGCATATTGCGTGCATGATTAGTGCACGGTTAATTTCAGGGCGTCACACACAGCACACCCCCTCGCCGTGATCTTCTGCATCATGGCCATGCCATTGCTCGCGCTGACGACCTGCTCACCATCCGTGATGAAATCAACTGCTCCAGATACTGCGACAACGGCCTCGCTCGACCATGCCAATGCTTTCGCAGCTTGCAGGGCCTCCCCTGGTCATGTGAACTGTCCACGCCCTATAGTTAGCCACAAGTATTAGTGCCATTAGAAGTAAGCTGGAATATGTACTGTAAGCGGAATAGGCTTGGTATGAGCGTTGCAATCAGTCAATCATCTTGGAATCCAGCCAAGAAGTTTACTAACACAAGGGATATTTGACCAGACTATATACCATTATAACACTAGTGCATGACCCCCTCATTAGCAGTGTTCGAAGGTGGCCTCTAGCAGCGTCCGGGCAGAGCGCTGCTACTATGACGCTGCTGGTAACAGGTTACTTGTAGCGTTCTGCCCGAAAGCTGCTACTATGTTCTAGCTAGCAGCGTTTCGGCTGAACGCTGCTAGTGAGCACCACCTTAGCAGCGTTTGCTCACGAACGCCGCTAACTTGTTCGGTTCTAGTAGCGTTTTCTCGGGTCGATGAATGCTGCTAACTGTATGCACAAGTTCTGTAGCAAAATTTGGTCTGGCTGCATTTTGTTATTAATTGGGGCAATGCAAGCAAATAAATAAGAATCATATTAATGAATAACATTGACTTCAAACAATAACTAGAAGTACTCGCAAACATCGACTTGAACTAAATAAATATGTTGTTACTTATACTTAACAACAAGAAACACTAGTAGAAAAAGGACCTTTCGTGTGGAG
>CBMN010038064.1:109-18719 GCA_000582825.1 Hordeum pubiflorum
GATACGACGGAGACGTATCAACCCCCAGGTACCAATATGAGGTTTGATACAAATATTGAAAGCAAGCGACGGACTAGGGTTTGTAGATGAGATGGTGTTGGTGAAGATGTTGATGGATAAGAGTCCTCCCACGATGAGAGGAACGTTGGTGATGACGATCGCTTCGATTTCCCCCTCCCGGAGGGAAGTATCCCCCGCGGAATCGCTCCGTCGGAGAGCAATAGTTCTCCGCCTCTGGTTCCGCCTCGAGACGGCGGAGGCTGCTCCCGAAAGTCTTCTCTCTATTTTTTTCTAGAGTGAATGGATTCATATAGTAGAAGACGGGCATTCGGTGGACCTCCATGGGCCCCACAAGCTCACATGACGCGCCCTGGGGGTGGGAGCGCCCTTGGGCTTGTCTGTCATCTTTTTCTTCAAGTATTTTTATATATTCTAAAACAAATCTCCGTAATTTTTCAGGTCATTTGGAGCAGAGGAGAATACATATATCTGGTGTAGCTTTTTCACGCTCAGAATTCCAGCTGCTGACCATCTCCTTCTTATGGTATAACTTACAATTTAAGAGAGAAAAGGCATTACAAGTGCATCATAAAGTGGAATAAAACTCTAAAACGTTATAAATAACAGTAGGAAAACATGATGCAAAATGGATGTATTACCTTGTTGTAGTAATCATGTGAAGTTTATCACCGATTATTGTTTTGATATTATGTTGTGTTGTGTTGTTCTTCCTCTAGTGGAGTTATGCGAACGTCGACTATGTGACACTTCACCATGTTTGGGCCTAGGGGAAGACACTGTGAAATTAATTTGTAGATGATGGGTTGCGGGAGTGATAGAAACCTAAACCCCAATTTATGAATTATTCCGTAAGGGGCTATTTGGATCCAATTGCTTAATGTTATGGTTAGAGTTATGTGAATTACTTCTCTTGAATTTGCTTATGCTTGCATCAAGGGTATAATCATAAGTAGGTATGAGTTCAAGTAAGGACAGTACCTTAGCTCCGATCCACCCACATAACACTTATACAGGTAATGAACGTAAGACGGTGAATCATGGTGAAAGTAACTTGGCGATATTCGTGTGTGTCCTCAAGAGTGTTTTAATAAGTATAAGAAGTATCATCAAATTATCCTTAGCACATTTAAGTATTGGGCCACTTGTTGCACCTTGCTACTTTGTTACTTATCACCTTGTTACTAATTATCTTGCTATCAAACTATATATCAAAACTATCTTACATCACTTGCAGTGAAGTCCTTGCTGAAAACTGCCAATCAATTCCTTCTTCTCCTCATTTGGTTCGACACTCTTACATATTGAAAGGACTATAGTTGTGGATCATCAGTGTGCGACGACTCGCGATAACGAGAATTGTATCACACACAAAGGGAATTGTGTGCAATACTAAGAACCATCACTCATTGAGTTGTCGTGTGGATCATGTGCGACGTGACTACTCTGACTGCATATTAAAAAGCATGCTCTGTGTGCAAAATAACGACATACTTCGAGAAACTCTAGGATGGCCGCCATGCCATATGATTGTATCAACTTAAAAATCCACATAATTAATTTAAGGGATTAAACCGCTTCATTTGAGATAACATTGCATTACAAAGTTGTTGCATAGGAGTAGAATAGGAATAGGTAACAATATGGAATTTATTAGGATTTATAAGTAATAATATAGTCCTTCTTCTTGGATGCCCCTTTCATGCCATCATTAGGGCAAGGACGTATCTTGCCACCAACCATCGACTTCTCCTCGTCGTCCTCGATGTCGACATCGTCGTCCTCATCCTAACCCTTTTCCTTCTCCTCCTCCTTGGTGGGGAGCACCCCATGGACATCACCATGGACTCTACACCAACACCCCAAGTAGAACTACCTGATGGGGCATGATTACATCAGTACCCTCGTAGGGTACCTAGCATGGCTAGAAGTCTTACATCGAAGGTGAAACAAGGGTTTTACATAGGTTCGGGCCTTCGGTGAGGAGTAATAACCTATATCATGCTTGCTATTGTTATTCATGGTGGGTGTACCTCGTGCAAGGGATTAATATGATGTATAGAATGCTTCTAAGATTCTAATCTATCAGGAGAGATGGCAATGATATCCCTCTTGCCCCGCCTTATATACATGGTGGGGGCTAGGGTTTTACAAAGAGAGAGATGTGATCTAGCTCGCCGCCAGCTTAGACTTGGAATCCCAAGATGATCCGTAGATGCCCATCAATTATCCCGGGATCATTCCTATTGTTAGGCATGTGGTGGGCCTCCTATTCGTCCCTTGGGCAGGCATGTTGTTGAGCTCTCGGTGGATGAGCCACCCCCGGTGTATTACATCGTCAGTAGCCCCCGAGCATGTCGGAGGTCAAGTAGCTGGTCTTCAAGATCTCTGACGGGCTAATCACCTTAGTTCTTGGCCTTCGGGAAGCACCTTGGGGAGTTTGGCCCTTTGAGAATGCGTTCCATCCTGATCCTTACGAGGGCTCCAGGAGAACCACCACCCCAGGTCCTGATGCGGGTCGAGAGGTTTAAGAAGGTCGGAACCGCACGGGTCGAGCAAATAGGGCTCCTAGACAATGAAGCCTCATGGCCCCGCCCTACTCAATTAAATTGGGTTTCAGGAAACTGTTTGTGGGCGACTGCCAGTCGCGCTTCATTATGATGATAACGTATGGATCCGCGCGCCCACGTCTCGCAAAGTGAGAAACCGCAGGAGACGTGGGGCATGTGTTGCGCTGTGAGGACCGCCCCTTTACGTTTTACAATGACTATAAAGGTGAAAAGGACGGTTTTGTCCTCTTCTGTTGCTTCCATTTCCACCCCTGTGCAGCTTGCCTTCCCGCTCACGCCGCCATTGCTAGCTCTTCCTGCCCCGCCTCTATAAAGAGATGGAGATTTCAATGATACGAGCAAATGTCAAAGAAGCTACGGAGCTAACTATGGCGAGATTCTTAAATGGTCTCACCTATCCAATAAAGAAGATTGAGTACTTTCAACCACCTCTAATGCTTTCTTTTCTTTTTAGACTTGTAAATTTGAATCTATTATATCTTTTGAACCAAGTCAAAATTGTATTTTGTTTTCATATTTGTGTTCCTTGTGATGATGGTTTTTAAACTAGACCACTTTGAATACCTTTTGACAAGTTTTAAAAACTTTATCAAGTTTCAACTAGTAAAACTTGATAGAAACAAATGATCCATTTACTAAGTTTCAAAAACTAAAACTTAAACCCTGAACCCTAAGACCTAACACCTAAGCCTAAACACTAATGCAAATGAAAGTTGGTGAAATTCAGTAAAAGTTAATATTACAATTATCGGGTCTTAATATAAAAAAAACTTGGCCAAAAAATGTCAAAATGCACTCAAAGTTGTCTTGTCCGAAAGTACTTGTTACAACAAACACGAATATGCAAACAAAACTTAATTTGAACATTCAGTTTAAAAGGTATAATATATTCAATTTGGAGAAATAATGAAAAAAACATAAGGTGTGAGGTGGATGGAGCTGCGGAAAGCGCCAAAAGCAGGTAGCATGAATCTTATCACATCAATTAAGGTCTAGAGACTAGAAAACTCCGCCTAAAATTAAAAAAAACTAAAAACATAAAGAAATTCACGAATCTTAGAGTAAATGGATGGCCGCGTGCATGCCTAGGAATTCCCGATGGACAGTGTTGTGTTTTTCGTTTTGATAATCGTTTTTTGAGACGTTTGATGCGACAAGGAGCCG
This sequence comes from Hordeum pubiflorum, assembly GCA_000582825.1. Lineage (NCBI taxonomy): Eukaryota > Viridiplantae > Streptophyta > Magnoliopsida > Poales > Poaceae > Hordeum > Hordeum pubiflorum. Next base: position 3,862 of record CBMN010038064.1, read on the forward strand.
ACACGCGGTGTTGGAAAAACATGGGAGGGGTATGGTGGGCTTTCCATGTAGTGGGTTGGGCCTACCATTGTCGCTGTGTGTAATCTCCAAAAAAGCAGTTGCTGTGTGGGCCCCAAGGAGGTGGTTGCTGGGCTTTAGCAATCGGCCTGGAAGTGACACGTTTCTTCCATTTGGTCGACCCAGTTCCGTGTTTTTGTTTTTGTTTTCTAGCTACTCTACTGGTGTGTGGTGCTAGTGGTGGTTTGCAGTGGATGACAAAACTGACAGTACAAGCGAGCAAAGCAGTTTTTGTTTCCTCGAGACCCAAAAAGGCGAGGCGAAAACATGCGTGATGACTGCTGAGTATGGGCGCACATGTGCAAGGGACAAAAACAATGAGAAATCTTTGAGGAGTGATGCGACGACCGGGTCAATCGTGTACACACAAGCGCAAAGCTTTACGGGCAAATAAAATAAAACTTTCCTTGCATGTTCTGCTGCCGCTACGCCGTAGCAGTAGGGAGATATGCCGTTGAGGAGGGGTGGTTGGGTCGTTGTGCTGCATGTCCACGAATCAAGGCGCCCAAATTGTGGACTAGGGCAGGACTAGAGTAGAGTGGCAGCAGCGTTCAAGGCACCGGAGTCGCAACAATGATTTGATCTTGATGGGGGCGGAAGCGGAAAGGGACGCCGCGCTGGTGCTGGTGGCTGGTGCTGGTGCGCGCGCATCCCTGTCATGTGACCTGACTAAATTTGTACGCGGGTAGCCGTGCATATGCGCCTGCGTGGAAAATGGGCGACACCCAAACGTGATCGGCGCACATGCAATACAAAGCATACGCGAGTGCAACCAGCAATTGATGCATGATGCGGACAACATATTATCCCTACATTACGTGCACCGCGGTGGGGTGCATGTGCTAGTTTGATTGATGAGATCCGGGACGATTTTAGTAGTAGTACTAAATTGTTAATTTTTTTCCTAAACAATAATAATAGACTAAATTTATTTATTTAGATCTAACATATTAAGAAATGAGGTAATAATTTGGTCCCCCGCTCCGACGAATCAGCTACCGTTGCCTTGTGTCCACGACACACGTCCTAGCCCCGTTCTGTGGAGTGACTGATCACAAGACTCGTTCTCTCCCTTCCATTTTCCCCGCCGGGCTGTCAACCAAGCAAAACCCAAAAACGCGGCCGATCGATGCATGGTGTGCCGCCGCGCGTTTTCTCCGATCGATCGAATTTGTGCCAGCTGATTTGGATCCAACAACGAAATTAACACTTGAAGTGAACTCTTGAGTTGAGTTTCAGATCCGGCCGAAATGGCGAGACGATTTGGATCCATCCGGACCCCATCGAATATTGTTAGCATGTGAAGTGATCTGCTGAGTTGAGTTCTGCATCCGGCAGCACCGGATCGATAGAGGTCACTCAACCGATCAAGGAATGGCGGCCATGATGGAGGAGGTGCAGGATCAGATCGGCATCGACGAAGAGAGCGCCCACCAGATTGGCGTCGGTACGTACACGCATCCAATCGAACTCTACTTTCTCTCTGCCGATATATCTCTCCTTCCGCACATACATTCCATTTTCTATTATCCTTCATAATCATGTCGATCGATCTCTACGTTTTTTTTTTTCATTTCTGATTTCTTCTGCGCGCATGCATGCACGTATCTTTCTTGTTTTGCCGTCTCATATATGTGTATCATTCTAGTGCATCTGCATGATATTGTTTTCAGTGGTGGAGACTGAGTCCCTGACCCTAACATCACAGATGTAGTGCTAATTTGCTGGTGAACAGTGCAAAAATTAAAGATTATTTTATTTTGAGGAAGAAGTTTTCAATCTATTCATTAAATACCATGACAGTATAAAGAACATAAAAAATAAAAATAAAAAATCCATGCCATAGACCATCTAACAACGACTACAACCGCTAGAGGGGCTGAACGGGCGACGACATCATCGCCCCTCCTTTACAGGATCCGGACAAATCTTATTGTAGTAAACAGTCAGTAAGTCATTGTGCTAAGGCGTCCAAGGACTAACACACCACAACAGGAACCATCTCAGATGAAAAAGTGTAGACCGGGAGGATCTAATATGTAGACATACGAAGACCGGTTCCACGTGGATCCACGGATGGCAAACGCCGACCGAATGTCGCGTGACCTGCCAAAAACACACCTCCAAACGCTCTCCAACGACGCAAGACGCATTGCCAGGATGGGGGCCTCGCGGAAGAACCATATTCCATCTTCCATCTTCAGGGAGCCACCGTCGTCGATCTTCCTCTAGATGCGTTGGATTCTCTCTTTGGGGATGAGAAAAATGTTTCCACTTCTCGGCTATCAAAGCGAGCCTGTTAAATTGGTGATTATTTGCTGCTAAAATCATATATTCTAGTGACTTTGTCCTTCAGGGCATCTTCAACGCCGACCTGCAAACCGCCCGCATCCGTTCGGACCGCGCTCTTCGGCCCGCGAAAGCCATCCAACGCAGACATGTATTGGTCCATCGAGCGGTCCGGACGTGTTTTCTTCCGCAAACCGAAACAAACATGGGGGGCTTTGCGGATCCAGACCGCTCCAAGCTCGCGTCTGACCGCCCTGGCCAACCCAATCTGCTCCTCCCGCACCACATTCATGCAGGACAAGAGCATGCAGATAGATGTGACCTTTCGGGCGTCGCTACTTCAATGTGACGCGTACCGAGAAACCAACTTCGGCCGCTGCACTGCATTGTAGCAGGCTGACCGCCTCATCGCCAGGCCAGGCCACGACTATTTAAGCCCTGAGCCGACGATGAACAGATCCACACCCCCCTCCTGAGCACCGCACCGCCCCCCTTTCCCTTGCTGAGCCCTTCCTTCTCTTCGAGCCCAGTGATGATGCTGAAGTCCTGGTTCTCCATGCCAGCAGGCGGTACGGGTGGGAGTTCCTCGTTAGGCAAATCGTGGCATCGCTGCACTCGCTCACCTGGACCATCTGCATCCACAGCGGTGGGCTACTCCGGCAGGGAGGAGATAGTCACCTCCAACGACGAGGAGGAGGATCAGTAGTGGCCTCGTCTCCTCTTAGAGGCGGCTCTGACGGACGAAGATGGGCCTAGCGCCACCATCGCCGGCGCTCATGAAGGAGGATCCACCGTCCCTGTCGTGTGTCCACGTTAAGCAGGAGCCACCGTCCCCGTCGTGTGTCCACGTTAAGCGGGAGCCACCCTCCCCACTTCGGCACGTGAAGGACGAGCCGGCATCCCCACCGCGCAACCACGTCACCCACATCGGTGGCCACGTGAAGCAGGAGCCGGCATCGCGACGGGCCCTCTTCGCCACCACGACGCCACCGCCGCCCGATAAAGGAGGAGATGCTGCCTGCGATTGCCAAGGTGTGTGGCCACATCCTCCACTACCTTGGAGGCGGCGTTTACGGTGGCCCCTTCGGCTTTTGGGTCGTGGTATCCGAGGCCGAGCGCGCGGCGCGACAGCACGCGAGGGACGACCGGCAGAAATGCCGGTCGCCGCTCCGCGTTCGCCAAGACGGACTTGGCGCCGGAATGGGTCTGCAACGGCCCGAACCTCGCCGCGGTGTGGGGGCTCGACCGCTCCGCCACCACCGTGGAGACGGCCGCCAGGCGGTGCTGCCGCCTTGACGGCAAACACGTCAAAATTAGCGAGGAGTGGTCACTTAGCGACTGCTCAGTCAACGCCGGCAGGGGTAAGGACGCCGCGAGGGCGCCTTCGGCAATGGCCAAGGCGGCCCATGGCACAGTGCAACAGGAGGGACGACGACACAGACGTCGACGGCGATGCGACAGGACATGGCGAGGTGGTTGTCCGATATAGGGTTTAGTGTTTTTTTATAGTTTTGTTGAAATATTGTCCGTTTCTGTAAATTATATCCGGACTTGAATGAATTCCGTCCGGTTTGAACGAATTTCGTTCGGTTAGTTCGAATTGTTGGCGAAAATTATGCGGATGGTGTTGGATGACGGCCTTCTGCATCCGTGTCCGCGAACTGATCTCCTCTATCCCCGGATAGATGTGGGAGAAAAATTATGAGTCGCCGTTGGAAACGCCCTCGCAATTTGTTTGAACAGCATTTGACCCAAGTGAGACAATTTTTATGGCTCCCCCACTAGTTGTCTTTAACACAAAAAGATTTGCTGACAAAAATGATTTGTGTCATCCATCTCTGGTCCAAGCGCAAGAGACAGCAACTGAACCTAGAAATCTTTTTTTTTTTTTGAGCTGAACCTAGAAATCTTCTTGAGAGAGTAGAGTCCGCTTTAATATCTTCTAGCAGTGGTTATTAGTCTACAAAAGCAGATTGGACCCTCCTTTTCTCGAAAACAAATATATACAAATCAGGCCGATGACGCGTGTCATGGATGCAGGACGATTTTCAAAAGGCAAGTAGAGAGGTACGCCTGCCTACCAGAAACGAAAACGAAAACGAAAATGGGCATAATCATCAATTATACTTATATATAGTTGGGCTGGATCATTCGGCCCGTTTTGTTGGCACGCACGCTAGTCCCATCCGTCCGTCTTTCTTCCTTCCTTCCTTCCTTCCGAGGGGTCCTTTTTGAATTCTTGGATCGAAAGCGCGGTTTAGATTCCCACTAAAGTCGATGATTAGATAGACTAGCGTGTACACAAGTCCGCACACTGTATAAAAGGTCCTTTGAGATGCACTCCAACCTTTTCTGTACTACGACTTTTTGAAGACGAAATGGAATATCTCTCCTTCACATACAGCCGCATGAAATGATTTATCTATATAATAATTGGTTTATTATACTAAAATAAAATAGATGTATGTCGATAATCACTGTCGGGGCATGCGCAAATGGCGTGAGTCGCAGTAGTTTCCAAGAAGGGCGGGGCCGAGAGAAAAAGAAGAGAGCGAGAGCTTGGTCCTGAATTCGACCGGTACTACGTCACCAGAGGACCAGGTGAACAGTACCACTGCCTAGGATAGCTCATCTGATCCTCGATCACAAGTGGACTCGCCGGCCCCACGCTAGGGGATCCCCAGCATGCCCATTCTCCTCTCCTCGGGGGAAGCCAAGACATGAGCACAAGTACCGGGCATGCCCTGCCCTGGATACGATTAGGAAGACGGCGCCACGCTGCCACAGTAGTATTTACACAGAATCCTGAAAAATAATTCCTGGTAAAGGCTTTGAATGATTTGACACATACCGCACGGGGTTCTAGCTAGGCCAGCGCGTATATATACGTACAAGCACAGTGTCGACCGATGGTGATGACAATGGTAATTATGTAGCGTGACGCGACGGGGGTGTATGGGTGGGTGCGTCGCACCCAATTACGCGAGAGGCACAAGGCAATTCGTGCTAGCCTATAGCCTAGCGTGTATAGGTGTTGCACACAACCATACACATACACATACACATAAGCATGTAGGAATATGCATAATAGAATTGGATGATGTTGACGAGCAGTTGAACCGTGTACACACGCAAATGCATTTTTATCCTTTCCATTTCCTCCCAGCTCTTCTCGGAGATAAGAGGAGAGCTCCAATTTCCATTTTCTCCTTGCTTGTTGATAAGAAGAGCTTGGTTTCCCAAAAAGCAGAGAGAAAGGTGGTCCGGCTTCAGTTGCAAGTTGGTGATGGAGTTTGGTTTGTTTGTTTCCATGCTGGTTTTGGCGTGCAGTTGGCTGGCAGTATGCATGTCCACGAATGGAATCAAGGTGTCACAATTGGAGGTTGATCCGATGGGATCCCCTTTGCATAATAGGCCGCTAGCTGTGTACACTCCAAGTGCGCATCTCTCTCAACTCTTTCCGTTCTTTCATGTGATCGTGACTAATTATGGGACAAAAAAGGGCCGTGAATTTTGCAACTCCCCTCCACCCACATGGCTGCGTACATACGTGCGCGCGTGGAAAACATAAAACGTGACGGAAAACGAAGCAAAGCCGGGACCGCAGATCCAAGTAATTAATTGAATAAATGATGACATGCACAAGCAGAAAAACAGAGATACAAGCGTGGTGTGCTTAGGCTGGCCATAATGACCGTATCATAGCTAGTATCATGCATGTTAATTAGACAGTTTTGATAAGGTAGTATAATACTAATATATGATACTATGTATTAGAGAGGTAGTATCATACACTAGTTCATTGCATGATACTAACTTATGGTATTACCCATTACAACCAGCCTAGATAATACCACACTATAGTTGTCGTATTAATTTTACAGCCCACCATTAGCTTCAGTTTCAGGACGAAGCAACACATTCGCTACTAGTTAATCTTACAGTTAATGCTTACCTAATTGATCAGTTTCGCAGGAAGAAGAGGACATCGCTGGCACCCTGGTGAAAAGTATATAAAAACGTGACGGAAACATACAAATCAAGCCAGGATTGAAGATCAGGAGTAATTAATTGAACGACGCGGCGCACATGAATGGAATACATTAATATATTATTTGTTGACCACGAAATGAGTCCTAGACGATGACTCCCGTCCCCTATAAGAGACCTCCTCTCCCTTCCTCCTAGCTGTGACTCTACTGCACTTCATTCATACTCCCTTCCGTCCATTTCTCTGCCCTCTACCAGTACTGCTGCTGCTATATATATCAACCAAACCTAACCAAACCAGACCAAACGCATCGATCGATCGCCTGCCTTCCTTGGAGCATATACATCGACTGACGATCGGAGAAGATGGCCATGCCGCCGGCGGAGAAGGTGATCGTGGTGGACGCCAACCCCCAAAAGAATGGGCACGGCGACAAGCTTGATGACCTGCCTGTCGCCGATGGTACCTCACACCAGATTGGCGTTGGTATGCCCCCTCCCTCCTTCCAAATTCCTGGGTCTACTATCTTGCTTTTCTTAGACTGAAAAGAGAAAGTTCTTGTTCTTGTTCATGTTCTTGTTCATGTCCGCTTTGATCGATCATGCTTAGGTTCCAACCCCACAAGCCAGCTACATGACAACAATCTATCTATCCGTCCATCCATCCATCCATCTATCTATCTCTATGACGAGAGCTCCCTCCTAAACTATACACCGGCCCTTGTTTGTTCGTGCTGCCATTTCAGACTTTAACATCCGTCCATCCATCAATCCATTGACCATCTCTCATCAAGCTTGCGTCCCATTGCATCACCGCAACGTCCGTTGTACGCTGCTAGGAGGAAGGGATAGTGACAATATATCATACATATATGTAACGCCAGCATCAGCTGTGTCCTTGTCGTGTACCACACCAGTGCGCTGCGGTGCCATGGTCAAATTAACACACATGGCGGGTTCACTTGATGCCTTTTTTTCTGCTTAACTGTAGACTGTAGTGACTCAAAAGGTTTTAGATCGATTCCTCGCATGTTGCATGGGTTCTACCAGCTGTACAAACTAAGTAACTGTGTTTCTTTTTATTTTCTTTTTTGCGGGAAAAAAACTACTTGACTGTGTTTCATGTGTACTAGTAGTACTAGTTCTTTGCCTCCGTTTCCCTAAAAAAAAGTTATTTTCCTCCGTTTGCACGTGCGAATTTGTTGGCTGTTGGGTACTTACATGCATGGGAGATGCACGATGTGTAGGAGTAGTACTTGCACAACGGAGGATCTGAATCTCGGAATATTTTCGCCCTTTTGGAATCCATCAACTGATATGTGTGTGTACTTTGGCTGGAATTTTGTCAGATCCATGGTACCAGGTGGCATTCGTGCTGACCACCGGGGTGAACAGCGCCTACGTGCTGGGCTACTCCGGCTCGCTGATGGTCCCGCTGGGCTGGGTGGGCGGCACCGTGGGCCTCCTCCTGGCGGCCGCCGTGTCCATGTACGCCAACGCGCTGCTGGGCCGCCTCCACCTCCTCGGCGGCAAGCGTCACATCAGGTACAGGGACCTCGCCGGCCACATCTACGGGCCAAAGATGTACAAGATCACCTGGGCGATGCAGTACATCAACCTCTTCATGATCAACACGGGGTTCATCATAATAGCAGGACAAGCACTCAAGGTAGGAGTAGTATGCTTGTGAATTTGGTGTTTCTCTGACCGACCGAAGTCACTGACTGACACGGTGGTGGACGTGCGGTGCAGGCATTGTATTTGCTGATCAGTGCCGACGGGGCTATGAAGCTGCCCTACTGCATCGCGGTGTCTGGGTTCGTGTGCGCGCTGTTTGCGTTCGGGATCCCGTACCTGTCGGCCCTGAGGATCTGGCTGGGCTTCTCCACGGTCTTCAGCCTCACCTACATCGTGGCGGCCTGCGCGCTGTCGCTCAAGGACGGCATGCGCACGCCGCCTCGCGACTACAGCATTCAGGGAGACCCGTCGAGCAGGGTGTTCACCACCATCGGCGCGGCGGCGAGCCTGGTGTTCGCCTACAACACCGGCATGCTGCCGGAGATCCAGGCCACCGTCCGGGCGCCCGTGGTGAAGAACATGGAGAAGGCGCTGTGGTTCCAGTTCACCGCCGGCTCCGTGCCCCTTTACGCCATCATAGTCATCGGCTACTGGGCCTACGGCAACCAGACCACCACCTACCTGCTCAACAACGTCCATGGGCCCGTGTGGATCAAGGCAGTTGCCAACCTCGCTGCCTTCCTCCAGACAGTCATAGCGCTACACGTAAGTCTTTCTTCTTTTTGTTTTTGTTTTTCAGTTAATTTCATTCAATCGATCTGTTAACTGGAAAGTAAGTAGAGTATTAGCAACTGATGAAAGAGAGATGCATGCATATGCATATGCAGATCTTCGCGTCGCCGATGTACGAGTACCTGGACACCCGGTTCGGGAGCAAGGTGGGAGGCCCGTTCGCGATGCACAACGTGATATTCAGGGTGGGCGTGAGGGGAGGGTACCTGGCCGTCAACACGCTCATGGCGGCGATGCTGCCCTTCCTGGGGGACTTCATGAGCCTCACGGGGGCGCTCAGCACATTCCCGCTCACCTTCGTGCTCGCCAACCACATGTACCTCGTCTCCAACAGGCAACGCCTCTCCTCGCTGCAGAAGGCCTGGCACTGGCTCAACATCGTCTTCTTCACCGTCCTCTCCATCACCGCCGCTATCGCCGCGCTCAGGCTCATCGCCCGAGACTCCAAAGAATACCATATCTTCGCCGATGTCTGAGTTCCTCACTCACCAACTGCTCTGCTCTGCTCTCTAGCAAGCTGCTTCTCTGAGGAGTGAGGATGGTTTCCCTTCATCGACGCAACTAGCTGCATGATGTAGCATGCCTTACCTTCATTTTAGCGCTTCCATTAACTATTGTGTGTGTCTGTGTGTGTGTGTGTTAGCGACAACAATAGCTAGCCAACTACTCCTACTCTACTAGTACTACTACTAGTACACAACAGTATTGTCGCATAGTACTGAGCTGTTACTGAATGGCCTAGCTTAGTTTTGGCTTGACGTACGCCTTTGAACAACCAAAGTCGTGAGCAGAAAACAGATTAGGAATTTGGAATAAGTTCTGTGTGTGTGCTTGAGAAATCGCCATGGAAACGAACGAATATTCGGTGACGTCAGCTACACATTTAAGGTCCACATTTGTGCTTTACAGAAAGCAGGGGAGGGCCTCTGGTCTAATCATGTTATTGTCTACAAGAATGGGTTTTTGCATTGAGTCAACGGTCCAGCCCGTATGTATGATCAGCACTAGCCCATCGACGTTTTAGAATCAATAGCTTTAAGAAAATGAGTTGGGAGTTTTATCTTTTTGAGTTGGACTAAAGTAGGGTAAAGAATCCATATATGCTTGAGCGTCTATACAGTTGGACTTGGCAAATGCGGTCCATAAACATCCATGGATGTGCCCGGATGCGATCCTGGCCCGTGTCAGACGACCCCTCAAATGTCTTGTCGGACTGCCACTCTCCTCATATCAAAACTCTCAAATCCATAGACATCGATCATACACATGAATATCACACGTAAATACCATTTGTTTGTAGCGTAAATACATAGTTCAAACATAAATTTTATTTGAAATGCACAATTCAAATATTAAACTCAATGATTTCCATTATGGATCCGCATATGCTCCACAAGATCGTTGAGTAGCTGCACGTGCACCTGTTGATCTCTTGATTCAGATACATCTCCAAAAAATTCAAAATATGATCTGCATCATGTTTGGGGTATGAATTTGTTCTTCAGACTTCTCAAAATCATAGGTTCAGGTTGCCCTTCCCACTCGTTCTCGATAATCATATTGTGCAAAGTGACACGACATGTCATCAACTGTCACAAAATCTCTGATTCCCACATCACTGTAGCTCCACAAATAATATCCCAACGAGCTGTTACTAAATGACCTAACTTAGTTTTAGCTTGACGTACACCTTTGAACAAGCAAAGTCTTGAGAAAAAATAGATTAGGAATTTGGAATAAGTTCTTATGCTTGAGAAATAACCACGGAAACGAATATTCGATGACGGAATCTACACATTTAAGGTCCACCTTAGCTTTACATAAAGCGGTGCAGAGCATGTACTATGGGCAGCATTATGTCTCGCCTATAGCGAGCCCTAGCATGCTCTTGTGTCAGGCGCCTCCCTAAATGGTCCAGCCCAGACGCGTGGGAGGCCACGACCTTGTTTTTGTTCTTTTCCTTTTCTTTTACCCTTTTCTTTATTTTTATTACTTTTTTACTTCCCAAAATTATAAATAAATATATTTTAAAAATAATTTAGATAAAAAATTGAAAAAATATTAAAGACAAGCATTTGAAAATTGCTAAATGTGTATAAAAAAAGTTTCTCATGTGTATAAAAAATGTATTAAAAATATGTAATGTGTATGAAAAAGTTTGATCATGTGTTTAAAAAGTGTTAATCAAGCATTTGAAAAAATGTCAAACATATATTAAAAAATTAAAGCATTTAAAAAAATAAATGTGTATAGAACAAATATTGACCATGTATTAAAAATACTTGTTATCAAGTATATCGAAAATGCTAAAGTGTATAAAAAAAGGTTGACCATGTATTAGAAAAAATTGTATGTAATTTTTTTAGTCAAGCATTACAAAAATGTTTAAAATATGTTGACCATGTATTTTAGAAAATGTCAACCAAGCATTTGAAATATGTTAAATGTGTATAAAGAAAATGTTTCTCACGTATACAAAAAAATGAATACATAAAATGCACAATTTGTGTTTGATCATGCATTTTGAAAATGCTAATCAAGCATTTTTTAAATGTTTAACAAGTATTTGTAAAATATTAGTCAAGCATTTAAAAACTGTTAAATGTGCATAGAAAAAATGTTCACCATGTATTGAAAATAATGTTAATCTCGTATTCCAAAAATGTTAATCAAGCATTGAAAATGTTAAAATTTGTATAGAAAAAATATTGACCTTGTATTAAAAAAATGTTACTCTTGTATTTGAAAAATGTTAATCAAGCATTTGAAAATGTTAAAAATGTGTATCAAAATGTGCTTAACATGTATTAAAAAATCTTAAACCTGTATTCAGAAAATGTTAAACGTGTATCTGAAAACATTTCTTGGCGTATAAGAAAATATAGAATGAAAAAAAAAACAAAGAAAAAAAACAATGAAAACCAAAAAATAAACCAAAGAGAAAGGAAAAGAAAAAGAAAACCGAAGAAAATTTTAAATAGATGGAAAAGAGTAAAAACAAATAAAGAAACAAAGAGAAAAAACATTGCATACCAAGAAAGAATAAAAGACCAAAGAAAGAAGATAAAAGAGAAAGAAGACAAAAAAAATGAAAACCATAAAGAAAACACATTAAAAAGAAAGTATCCGAAGAAAACCAGTGAAAAAGATAGAAAAATAAAGAAAACTGGAAAAAAATCAATGAAAGGGAAGAACGAAACAAAGAAACCCAAAAAAAATAAAGAAAATAGAAAACTAGTGAAAATCCGAGAAAAACATAGAAAGAAAATAAAACTGATGAAAACTAAGAAAAAATAAAGAAAAACAAAATATATCAAAGAATAAAGAATATCCAAAGAAAACCGGTTGAAAAAAGAATCAAAGAAAAAACAAAAAAACAGACAAAATAGGGGCATGAATGAACATACGACGAGAAAACTACATTGGGCGAATAACTTTGATAATGGGCCGGCCTACTGGTGATGTGCTTGAAGCGAGCGGTCGCTATATCTCACTATAAGCAAGGTATAGCTCTCATGTTGTGGTCTAATCATGTTATTGTCTACAAGTATGGGATTTTCCATTAAGCCAATGGTCGAGCCCATATGTATGATCAGCACTAGCCCATGGACGTTTTAGAATGAAAATTAGATTTAAGAAAAATGAGTTGGAGCTTTATCTTTTTGGTTTGGACTAAGGCAGGGTAAAGAATCCATAGATACTAGAGTTATTTGTTAAATGTATGAAGAGTCCATTATAAGGTTGCTCTTTTCTCCCTGTTAGAAAAAAGGTTGCTCTCTTTGTGCTCTTAATAAAAAGCTAAGAAACTTCCTCTATGGAATAAGAAATAACCCTTTGGTAACTAGTTGTGGTGAAACTCAAGATATTTTTCACTATAGCAACAACTATAATCTTTGCTAAGCAATGTATAAGAGATTTTGCGCTATACCCTAACGAGCGAAAATAAAATAAATGTTAACATTTCACGAAAAACAATTTCCTCGGTAAGATGGTATTCCAAACAAGATTGTGATGTCCACCTGTGGGGAAGAAACAAAGAAAACCATCATAAGACGGGAATGAAGCAAACATAATATCTGTATCGAGTGTTGGAGGAATTCCGAATTCAAGAGCGGCAAATCTATCAACATAGCCAACCAACTTTACCATATGCTCACTCATTGAGGAGCCTTCTGTCATGTTGAACTCAATCAAGGCCTTGGTTATTATAGAACGTTCGGTCCTTGCCTGCATCTTGTACAGAGCATCCAGTGATCCAATTATAAATTGTGTACTGGATCATTCAAAATGCTTATGTAAATCAAGATCCATGCAAGTCAACATGAGGCACTGGACTGACTCATAGTCATCACTACGAGGAGTGAAAGCATTTGCAACTTCTTGTGTCACACATGACGCAGGAGGATCACCTAGGGGTTGATCCAGCACCTGAATCGGATCGGAACTCTGATGGTAGAATCGCAAATCTTAGAATCTTCACTATCAGGATCGTTGAAACCTAGATTCTATGAACTAAAGTCGTAGAATCAGAGGGGTTAGTTTGGATCGTAAAGTCATAGAATCGTATAACAAAATCTTGATTCTGACAACCTTGTCCGGCACATACTCTTTCTTTACATCCCTGAGAACAAATCTCAGGTTCCGAATCCAATCTGCATAATTTTCACCATTTACAACTAACTTTCTTTCTCTAACATAGGGGATAAGTCGAAAACGTTGCGAGCCATTGATATACAACGATAAAAACAAGATTCACTTAGACATTGTTCATAATTAATTTGCACTAGTGTTTAAACAAATTTTAGTATAAAGTGCGCTCCCACTCAAATCAAAATCTCTCATAATTGAACTTGAAAGTGACTGACTCAAGACCCTGATCTTATTCACAACCATTGATGTGGACATCACTAATGATGTGAACTTCAACCGGTAGGTAGACTTGTCGATCATATCTACATATGACTCTTGTTCATCTATCGATGCTTTGTGCTCCAAGTTAAGGATTATCCTGCTAGAACTTAAAGACAACAGAGTGTTTCTCTAGTGAGGTCTGACCTTCACCCGCCTTACACCTCACGATCCGTTCGTACTCATGTGGACATGACGTACCTCGAAAAGCTACGTGTTATAGACGATTGCTACACTAGGAAGAGCACTAAAAACTTGATATTTTTAGTGAGAGATCACCCTAATAAAAACGTCTACTGCGCAATCAAAAGGTGCAATCAAACAGGCATAAACATCTCAGGCAATTCATAATAGCATAACATGGTATAGCCCTTGGTGATGGGGATGTCTTCATGATCCTCCAAGGTCTTCATGAAACTTCTCCGAAGTGCTGTCGTGGTAACAAACTTGATCTCCCGTGCGTGGTGAAGCCTCCTTGCGCCGGGTTCCTTCGTAGTAAGTCTGCCACTCTCGTCGATAAAAATAAAATAACGAGGTTGATACACAAGTCATTAAAGTGTCAATCCTTTGGCTCCAACCATCATGCCGTAGTGTGATGCGCAGGTCACTTACCGTTACATCATATAACCATATCATACATAAACTCATTATCATGACGAAGTCTATACCACATCACATGCATCCTGCAAAACCAAGTTAGATGTCCTCTAATCGGTTTGGCAAATTTTACTTTACGTGGCTTCTAGGGTTTCTCGAGAACACTAGCTACCTCCGTCTACCACCAAGGTCTGCAAATTCTTATTGCTAGATTAACTTTGTAGGGTGTGTGAAGAAAGGGACTTAATTAAAAATCTCTAGCCCCACACTAAACTTCGTCAATATGTGTGACCCCCGTGAAGATAAAACATCTTCATTGCCCTCTCATGTTTGTGATAGTTCACTATTCTTGACTATGATGTAGCCCAAAGAACTGTTAGCGGATCGTCCACAGCTAGAGTCAATCGATTGTCAGAACTTTGTACAAAGCTACATCATGCCGCCAATGAACTAAACTGAATCAACACTCGAGGGAATCATAAACAAGAAAATCAACCCTCGCATCCACATGTGATCTATTTCGAAACCTGCATCTACTCATAGAACCACTCATGATGCCCTTGTTGGGAACTTAGTAGAAAACAAAGAGTATCCTAATCGAACTAGGAACACTATGAAGATGCATAAGGGGTTCAGATCGGATCATTACCAACTACGAGTTGCAGCGGAAGAAGAGTTGGTGTAGATTGCTGATACGTCCATTTTGC
>CBMN010038065.1:511-11483 GCA_000582825.1 Hordeum pubiflorum
TATGTATGTATGTATGTATGATATGGATCACTATGACATTTGTGATACATATGGTGTGATATGGATCATGCATGAACATGTTTTGCTCATATATATGTGATATGGATCATTTGTAATATGTGTGATGTCTCATTTCTGTCTATATGGATCATTGTTATTTATATGAATATATATTGTCTATTAAACTGCAGAAATAAAGTAATTCAAACAAAAAAATATGTATAGATGTTTGCCGTCTGCGGTACCATGACTGACGGCAAAGAGTTCCACGTGACGATCACCTGTACTCCTGGTCATCGCTTTGCCGTCTGTAGGAACCCGACTGATGGCAAAGAGGCTAAATGGCTGACGACAAAGAGTTATTATTTGCCGTCTGTAGTATGTTGGCTGATGGCAAAGAGGGTACGTAAATGGCTGACGGCAAAGAATAGCTCTTTGCCGTCTGTAGTATATTGGCTGACGGCAAAGAGGGCAAACGGCTGACGGCAAAGACGTAGTATGGCTGATGGCAAAGATACTTTTCTTTGCCGTCTGTTACTATTTGGCTGACGGCAAACACTGTTTGGCTGGCAGCAAAGTAGTTGTTTGCCCTCTTTGCCGTCTGCCCGATGAAATGCTGACGGCAAAGTAGCTGTTTGCCGACTTACTCTTTGCCGACAGACTTGCCGTCATGTTCTCAGTCTTTGCCGTCTGTGTCCCACATATGGCAAATTATCTGATTCCTGTAGTGTCCCATGTAGAACGGCTCGGGTGTTGGTGGCCTCAAGGAGGCTCTCGGCAACTATGAGATACTGTTGAAGTGGCGCCGTCCACATGGTAGTGTGGCTTGGCAGCGCAGTTAGAGAAGAGTTGCGGTGGCAGCGATTGTTACGCCCCCATTCATAATCGTGCACTAATCATACACGCATCATGCACGATCACGAACGGTGACTCCACTGTAGTATCACAACACAACTCTACGACACAAATTTAAACATAAATCTTTATATTACAAACTGGGGTCACGTGGACCCATAATACATCAGTCAGAAAGCAAATTTAAGTCTAGGTACAAACAAGTTTAACAAGTTTTGCTTTAAGAAGGCTGAAACATAACAGCGACCCTAAACCCAAATGGCGTAGGCCTCCTGCCTGGGACCTCCGAACTACTCGTCGGCGTCGAACTCCACGTAGTAGCCATCCTTGGAACCACTTGCATCCGCGGTGCTACCAGCTGTTGCAGCAACCGGGTTGAATGAAAAGAATAGCAAAGCAACGGTGAGTACTCATTCAAAGTACTCTTAAGACTTACATCAGATCTATACTACATATGCATCGGTGTCAAAGGAATGGGGCCATATCTTTGGACTATACTGCAGAAATGCCAGAGTAAGGGGGAGAAGCTCAACGTCTAGAAGACTAACAGCATCTTGCAGCATTAGAAGAGATGAGTGATCATAATACCAACTTGTATACATACAACAACACCATACCCAGAGATCCTCCCTCGACTCCCTGCGAGAAAGCGATCACGGGCATTTCTATCTATTATCTTGGTGACTTTTATCAAGTATACGGTTTAAGTTGTAAGAGGTCGGGATAAGCAGGTCGGCTCGGTGAGGTGAAACCCTCGGCCAGCCGACATGGCGAAACAGGTCGGCACGGTGACGCTGGAACCACGGGCCACCTCGGTAGACAAGGTGATGATGCATCCTAGGTGACGTCGGCTTGATAAAGTGACGACACGATGACGTTGGCTCACAGAGGTGGCGGCATAGTGTAGTCGTACTTTATTTACCTGCACACATAAAGTGCACACATAAAGTGGTGTAAACCGAAGTAAACATTTTCATTGCACAATAAATTTATGTGGAATAAATATTGAAAGAGATATAGCCTGGACGCGCAAGTCAGATCAGTAGAGTTGCGGCACAGCGCGGCCGATGTTGGCATGACAGAATGAAGTTGCCGCATAGTTGATGTCGGCTCGACGGTGTGACAGTTCGGTGATGCCAGCAGAGGGTGACTCGCTGAGGTGACGACGCAACTTGGTCGACGCAGGTTGGATGACGACATCAGCGTGATGTGGTGACGGCGTGATGAAGTCCAAATTCACAGGGCAGACCGGATCAGAATGCGATGTCCGCTGAACCGCGGTCAGAAAACCAGCCAGACCATCCCGTATGTAGTCATGCTAGCGGCAACAGCTCGGATCGCCCTGGGACGGTGGCAACAATGCAAATTGGATTGCAAACCGGCATCATAGAACATCTGCGTACACAAGACAGTGCAAACTGACAGAAAATATGCTAGCACTAATAAACTATACACTGTATAATTAACAGGAGAAATAACACCTGATTTGTTCGGACGGTGGACATTGCAACTGAATATAGCAATACTAGCCATCTGTGTGACTAGGAGCAAGTCGTCGTGGCGAGGCGGAGCCCTCGGAGTGGGTTGATGTGACGACCCCAAAGCCCCCGAGCCAGCCGATGGAGCAAGTCGGCGTGGCGAAGCGAAGCCCCCGGGCCGGTGGACGTGATGGAGCAGGTCGGCGCGGTTGATGTCGGTTTGACAAAGCGATGGCGTGTCGATGCTGGTGCACCCGACCTGACGAAGCGGCGAAGAAGGCTTCAGAATGACTAAGGAAGAAAACACTTAGGCCAGAAAACAGCACAGATTAAATAAAGGGTATAACAGCCCCAAGTCTGGGTTGTCTTGGGTAAATTATTTAGAACGACCAAAATGAACAAAGTAAAAACATCTTTATTCAACACATATAATGCCTGACTGAACCAAAAAGAAAGTAAAAAACTTAAAAAAAAGTTTAAGTATGAAAGCGACTTTGCTGGTTTTATGTTCCAGGCATTGATGACGCGATACGGGCTCCCGGTGGGACGAGGTCCCAGCCCCCAAGCCAGTCCCGATGTGGCGGAGCGAGGAGCTAGGTTCGACGGAGTGACAACACGGCACAGTCGACATAATGAGGGAAGGCCCCCGGTCCATCTAACGTGATGAAGCAGGTCGGCGGGGTGACGATGAAGCTCCCGGACCTGGTCAATGACACGAGGCGAAGCCCCTGAGCCAGCCGACGTGACGGGGCAAGTCGGTGTGACGGGACGAGGAGGTCGGCCCGATGAGGTGACGATGCCGGAGCCCCCACGTCAGCCTATGTGACGGAGCTGGTCGGCGTGGCAGGTGTCGGCTTGATGAAGCGACAGCGCGGTGATGTCGGCGCACCCGGCCCGCGCAATCCGTGGGGCGACGATATGGTCTTGGTAATGCCAGACTCCTGGTCGGCTAACCGAGGTGGCAATGCAGACATGGTTTACGTCGGCTCGATGAAGCGAGGGCACGGCGGCGCTGGCGCAGGTCAGCATTCGTGGAGCAACGAGGTCGGACCGGTGTGACACCAGTGTGACGGAGAAGAGCACCTCGGAAAAGGCTCAGAATTTGCAGGCACATGTTTGAGAACAAAACACAATACCCTACAATTTTTTTCCTCAATTAGAGGTCATCCGATAACTTGTTCATGAAGAAAGATGAACTCGCGTCAGATTTGTTTTCACGTGGAAAACAGATTCGAGAATTGATGCAGTCCTCGGCTCCTTCCGGAGTTTGAACAATCGGATCGACCTCAAATTTTAAGGGATTGTTGACTTGACAATTACGTATGATCTGAACGGTTGGATCTTCCAAAGGATGTCGGAGTTGGCTGCTGGACGCTTTCTCCCAAACTCACGTGGATTTTCGTCCAGATCCGACAAGGTCTCCGTATTTTGGAGATTACTGGAGATTCCACTATTGGATCATCTTGAAACTTTACACGGTTGATGTAGACTCAATTATGCACAATCCCACCAAAGGGATCGTCGAAAGGATGCTCGAGGAGGCAGCGACGTCAAAAACAAATCTGCTGTCCAGAAATTCTACACGGTCACGCGCGGGCAAAGTTGACGTTGAGCCCCCGAGCTCCATGGACGAATTTTTCCATGATATCGGTTGAGATCGGAGTTGATTTTGATGAAGAAGCCCGTCAGATCTTGATGATCTGATCTCGGGTGTAGTCCTCGACCTAGTCGAGATGACTAGTCGAGTCGGCTACGAAGATGGCGGTGCCGAAGACGAAGATCTGTTCCGGTGCGTAGATCACACCAGAATCAATTTAAGCTCCCATCGTATCGCGGCGATCGCTTAGCGGGACCTCCATGGGCCACCGATGTCGGAGCCGAATCCAGCGGATCTTGGGTTGGGGGTCCCGAGCTAAGTGTCTTGACACGATGGTTACAGGGGCACAGGTTTTTACCCAGGTTCGTGCTCCTAAGAAATAAAATCCTACGTCCTGCTTTTGTTTCTATTGCTTTGAGAGGGAGTATAAAATACAAATGATCTATCTCGAGATTGTTGTGTCTAGATCAGATGATCTAAGTTGCATTGAGATTATCTATCGACTAGCCTGGCCTCGGTTTATATAAGATACTGGAGGCCAAGGATTACAGGAGTCCCAGTCGTCTACGTCGGTGGAGGGGAGTTCTCCACGGATAAGAAGTCCTTGTCTTGAACGACAAGGCTTCTTGATTTTCCTTGTAAATTGCCATGGTCCGCCCAAAGTGGCCCAGGACAAAACTGACAAGGGGGTCCTCAGCCCGGCCCACCAGGCCGGGAGTCGACATGGTGAGAGGCCCCCTAGCCGGGACACCATCACACTAAAGCATCGTAAAACCCTAAAGCGTGAAATGGGGAGAAAGCATGGGTAAGTCCTGTTCAAGGGGGTTTGCTTGCCTGGAATCCACGATTGGTGCATTCGCAGACCTAGCATCGTTGGTCACATCATCTCGGGATACTATCGCGAAGAAGAAACACAAACACTGGAAAAAAATCAACGGATGCAATCTTACAACTACGGCAAAGATCCAAGCATGTTCATGATATGCAATGATGACATGGCAAGTTATGGTGCTTGACTAAACCAATGCAATTAGTAAACAACTTAAGTGAAGTGTGATTGCAACTAACTTGCAATTCAACTAAACTCCATATTTAAAGAATATGGTTCAATCTTGTTTAGCTACTCAAACCATTTTAAATGTTGTTAACATGGATAAACATGGCATATGATGATGGTGGAGACGAGCTAGGATCAAGTTATACAAGTTAAATGGAGAGGAATCAATTATATAAGGCAATTCCATATTTTCTCCATATTTAAAGAAAGGCGGTTAATCTTGTTTAAGGTAAACAAATTTTTTAAATGTTGTTAACATGTATGAGGATTACATATTTGGATTCTATGCAATTTTCTGAACGGTTCGATGTATAATATGATATTTCACATTTTCGTCGCCATGGCAGCACATTTTGTTGCGAAGGTAGCGTTTTCGGGGATCCTGTTCCCGTTAGGGTTCCGCTGCATAGGTCTCACGGGTGTGTGTGTGTCGGATTTTAGATACGGAGAGTGATCCCAGTCAACGGAAGTCCCACGTGTTGGTGCCACCAATTACCGAGATAACTGCAACTAACGTGGCATCTACGGATACATACTTGGGCATCTCATACATCACATCGCTCATGGGCGGTCGTTTCAAAGTGACTACCTTTGAAGCATGCGAGACGATGTGGATCAGTGTCATGGAACTTGGGCTGCATCACCGGTAGTCATTGGTCTTCGGGGGTCATCGTCAAAGTTGCGTCGGCGGTTCTCGTCGGATGGCGGAGGCTTCACATTCGGTGGTGCTCAAGGTTAGGGTTCACATGGCAGTAGTCGGATCCGAAAGTGTCTTGCGGCGGAGGCTCGACCAGAGGTGGTCGTCAGTCTTGGAAGATCCAGTAGGGTTTTGGTCTCGATGAGGCACGGAACGGTGGTGGTGGTCGGCAGTGGCGATTCGAGATGCGACGTAGACGATCCGGGCAAGGCAGCGCTCTGGGAAGGGCTGCCGGAGGCAGTGCAGGCGATGGAGGTGGTGGTCCGGCGAACGAAGAACGGTTGGATGTGGTTGTGGCTGTCAGGGTGGCTGATGGCCATGGTCAGAGGGCTGTTCGGGTGTGAAGGCGTCACACGTCCAGCGGCGGGGTTGGCTGAGGCGTCGAGGTAGCACCGGCATGGCGGACACGGTCGTCGGCGTGCGCAGAGGTGACCGGCACGGCCAGGCCATGCGGCAGCGAGCATGGCCGGGTGGAACAGGCGGTAGTGCACGACGCGTTCGAGCGTAGGATGGTAGCACTGGAGGATGCGGGCGGTGGTGACGTCGGCACCGGTGTGGTGTGCGGTCGCACGGTTGTGGTGTCGGTGGATGGGGTACGGGCCTTGGGCGCGCTCGGTCGGGAGGAAGGCCGACAAGCGGGGGCTGGAAGAGAGGATGGCGTGGCGGCAGACACCGTCGAGGGGTGCCCATGTGTGGGATCAACCCTGGAGGCGGCGGCTCATCGGAGCAAGGAGGAGGAGACGCTCGAGCAGCTAGGATTTGCTGCGGGCTGCAGCGGGCTGGCCTGCCTATATAGGCTGGCGGATGGGCCAGTGGGCCGGCTGGGTGGCTGCGGGTGGCGGCTAGCTATATTGCGCACTAGGCGTAGTATATTTATGTGACGCCAAACGAGCCGGCCCACGGTGCACTGTTTTAATTGGAAAAGCAGTTTATTAATTAAATGGTTGTAGCAATCGTATAATAAATAAATGGGGCATCAAACGAGCTTTGAATTGGATGAATTTTTTGGTGAAGCCTCTCTAGACTATAATGAGGCCACACAAAAATAATCAACCCATTTGGAGAAGGGTTATTATTTGTTTGGCAATTAAATTTCAGAAATGGCATACCGGTGATTTGAACTAGGGCTAGTTGCTAAGCTTGTGGTAAAATAGTAATAGAATTTGTGGGTCTCCCAAATATTATGGAAAGAGCATGCGCAAAGTTTGGGACTCTATCTCAATGTACACAATCAAAAGGGATTTTTTTTTGATAAAACCCTAATAAAATAAAATGGCAAAACAATTAGGTTTTGGGTGTTTCATATTCTTGGTGTGCAATTAAGAATAATGCATAGTGAAATGATGGCATGATGACATGATGATGCAAAACAAAATAATAAACATTTATTTTAGGTAGGGAATTATTCTAGGCTATTACAATCGACCCCCCTCAGAGGAATCTCACTCCGAGATTCTAGGAAGAAGTGAAGAGGTCGGGATACTCAGATCGAAGACGATCTTCGCGTTCCCATGTTGCTTCTATTTAAGGGTAATGAGACCATTGAACCTTGAGAAACTTGATGCTTTTCTTGCAGGTGTGACATTTAGATTCATCGAGTATGCGGATGGGGTACTCTTGGTAGGAGAGATCTTCACGGAGATCAATCGTCTAATGCTCAACAACACGGTCGGGATCTTTGAAGCATTTCTTGAGCTGGGATACATGGAAGACATCATGTACCATGGAGAGGTTGGGAGGCAATTCCAGCTGATAAGCGACTTCACCTCACCTTCCAAGGATCTTGAAGGGACCAATGTATCATGGAGCAAGCTTTCCCTTGATACCGAAATGCTGAGTAACCCTCATCGGAGTAACTCAAAGGTAAGCTGTGTCACCAGGTCCATACACCATGTCACAGTGCTCGCTATCATAGTAACTCTTCTGATGGGATTGAGCGGCTTTCAAGTTTTCACGAATGATGTGGACTTGTTCTTTACCCTCTTTGCATTCACCGGTTTCAGACCAATTGAGAGGAGTATGACATTTGCGACCATAGAGAACCTCAAAGGGTGCCATGCCAAGGCATGCGGGGATGCGTGTGCCTTTGCTGCACTTTGTCGCGCTTTATGCATGTGTGTTGTTGTTGCCTTGGTCAAAGTGGAGCAGGTGAAACTAGGTCATGGTGCACTGCGCGCCGTAGTGCATCATTTAGAAAAAATAATAATAAACAAACACTTTCAACAACAAAAATTGACATTTATTAGTTTAGCAACCTATATTTTCAATGCTCCTTGGCTAGAAATATGTGGAATGTGGTTCGTTGTGCCCTGAGTATGCAGTGTGGATTCAGGGATGTGGGTGCCTGCTTTCATACCTTCTTATCTCAGTTCAAGGGGAGGAAGAAACATATGCTTTCGGTTGGTGTTGCTGCGATCTTTTGCGGGGATGGAAAGCAAGGAATAAAGCTTGCTTTCGAGGGGTTTGGTCGAGGTCAAGAGAACCTGCAGATGTAATCTTTGATGTTGCTTCATGGATTAACTTGTGGAGTTTGTTTCAAAGGGAGGACAACGCAAGAACAATGATAAGGGACCCCAGGAGGTTCCTGGCGACCTTGTCTACTAAGCCGGTAAATCTTGATATTGACGAAGGCACCACAGGCGTCTCATAGTCAAGGGAAACAACATCTCCCGCTGAATGAACATCGTCGGAAGGCCTGAAATAAATCAAGGAAAATACAAGCACCCGTGCCAAGTCAAGGACTTGAACCTGGCTGGGTTAGTTCCACCACAAGGAACCTAACCACCTGAGCTACGATCAGTTTGCCCCAATGAAATTTGTTAGCTACGTACAAATAGGTAGGTACTTATTCGGCTTGAACCCAGTAAAAAGATTAGCCTGAACCCATCAAGTAAGTAATGCAACGTGGATAGGCTAAAAATGCCCAAAAGCCCATGAGCAAATTACCTATGTGCCCACTACCCATGACTCAATCGTGACTTGCCTCCGTGCCCACTACGATCGTACAATGTGTACGCGGAAGCCGCCACACCTTAACTCGTTCGCTTCCCCAACTCACCTCTGGCTTCTCTCGTATCGTCTTTGGCTCTCTGTTGTTAGCCCATTGCTCCGTCGTCGGACCCCAGTGGCAAGTAGACAATGGCGGCAAGCCGTCAATTGTATTCCAAATTCAAGGTACTGGCTACTGAGATCACATTGTCACATCTCCCCCTCTTGTGTATGTTCTATCTAGCATAATAGCCAGGTACAGTAATTTTTTTTCCCAAGTTTGCTAATTGTTTTTTCCATGGACTTTGATTGATCCAGACTATGGAACGATATTTTTCAAAGTGCAATTGATCACCTGATATAGACAATGATGTAGGCATATCAAGGTCACCCGTTAGATGTAGGCAAACTGCATCAACTATCATTGAAAGTACTCTCCCAAAGCCTTCTATTCAAAGAGAAATTAATTTAGATGAGTTTCCTTATGATCCGGCGGATCGGAAAAGAATTTCAGAGTACACAAGAAATCCTAAGAAGCAAAATGAGATTAGGCACAGATATTTAACGAAGGGACCTTACAGGCCATCGACTAATTTTGATTATCCACATAGGGACATTGGAGATACTCAATGGAGATTTAACCAAGACTGGTTTAATGAATAAGGTGCATAAGGCCTTTTGTTTGTGGTGCTACCTTTTTAGAGATTACAATGAGGGATAAGCTGGGAGTGCTGGAACAGTTGGAACAAGAAAAGCAGACTAGATACTATGTCGGTTTCAATTTAGGTTGCTCTCGATAAGCAAACTGATCTTACAAAAAAGCAAAATCGAATCTGGCTTAATGCTTCAATTGTTTCGGTTAGGCACTTGTTGCATCAAGTCTTAGCTTTCCGAGGTCATGATGAATCAGAAGAGTCAAAAAAATAAGGGAAACTTTCGAGAGTTGGTACATACTTTGGCAAATCAAAATCATGTTATACAGAATGTAGTTGTTTGGAATGCTCCAAAAAACTGTAAGTGGGTATGTGGAGATATTCCAAAGGAAATTGCCAATTATTTCGCAAAGGTAACATCAACATTAAATTCTATTGCCTACTATCTATGTTTTCTGACAAGTTGCCGATATCTCTAATGAGTTACTTATCTTTCATCGAAATAACTTTAACTTCCATTATTAAAGAAATTGGAGGTGATGTATTTAGTTTGTTGATTGATTAGGCTGGCGATGTGTCTAACAAAAAGCAAATGGCAGTTGTTTTGAGATATCTTAGCAAGCGTAAATTTATCATTGAACATGTGAAGGAAACATCAGCAATTTGTCTCAAGGATACTCTTCAACGAATATTCACTGATATTGGATTAAGCATAAGCAGGTCAGAGGCTGCTACTCCCGTAGGTGTTGTTGGATTCCCCGAAGAGCAAAGGTGATGTAGCACAGCAGTAGAAAGTATTTCTCTAAGTTAAGAACCAAAATTTATCGAACCAGTAGGAGTCACCAAACTAACAATGTTAGCAGCACCTGCACACAAACAAAATACAAATGCTTGCACCCAACTTGGCAGTCCCCTTGTCTTGCTAGTTACAAGATTAAAAGAAAATATATAGTGATGAAAGCAAAGCCGCAAAAAGTAAAGGAAAATAAAGGAAGAAATATTTTGTAGGAACTTGTATTAATGGAGAATGGACCCGGGGGTCATAGGTTCACTAGTGGCAGCTATCTCGAAAGCAGGCAATGGTATAAACAAATTATTGTTGGGCAATTGACTGAGTAGTGGCAATTTAAAACTATGATCAATCATGGCATAATCTCCTATGGGCATTACGCCCGTGATAAGTAGAACGTTAAACTTACTGACATCTACTACTATTACTCCACCCCAAGACCGCTATCCATCATGCATCTCAAAGTATTAAGTATGCAAAAAATAGAGTAACGCAATAAGCAAGATGACATAATGTAGACAAGAAGAAATCTAGTAACAAGATTAAACCCCATCGTTTTATCCTTAGTGGCAACAATATAAATGCGTGTCTTGTCCCTTTTTGTCACTGGGATATAGAAATCACCGCCAGATTGAACCCACTACTATGCACCACTCCCTCTGAAGAACTACTCATCTATCTTGGCTAGAGAAGACTCATAGATCGGAAATCATACATAGCTATTTAATTTTGTAGCAAAGAAACTTCAAGAGATTCAAATAAATTCAATGAACAATCTGATCATAAATCCACAATTCATCGAATCCCAACAAACAGACCACAAGAATTACATCAGATTGATCTCAAAAGAGAACATG
>CBMN010038080.1:0-11273 GCA_000582825.1 Hordeum pubiflorum
GACATTCAACCTAGGGTTGAAGGACTCCTGAAGGATGTTGGACATCCAGGACCCAACACGAGTGTGCACACAAATATTGGTGTTGGGACATCGGAAGACCTTGACTCAATTGTTGTGGGAAATCACGAAGAGTCGAAAGGTAATGATGAAATCTCCACTATGTATATGGATTCAGGAGAATCATATAATAAAGACTACATTATGTCGACATTTATTTCTCTTCGAGAATTGCAAAAGACCTTGGATTGGATCTAGAACTTAAGTCCATGCATGGCTGAGTGTCTTGGACGCTCTAGTTGATCCATAGGGAGGCAGCAATTGAGGAGGCGCTCGCTCTCAAGAAGAGGGGGTATTGACCTGATCAGTAATACCCACTCCTCTGAATTTGTTCCCTGGGGGAGCAAATGGTTTTTGTTCATGTGAGGAACGAAAACAATGAGGTGGTGAGACATGAAGCGAGGCTTGTAGCATAGAGGTTCACGCAGAGACCCGTCATCATTTAAGATGACACATAATCTCCTATTATAAGTGGAATAACGTTCCGATATTACATATCACTGACAGTGAATAACGAATTTGTATATCCAATTGATGGATGTTGTGACTGCATAATTGTATGAGTCACTTGATTCGAATATCTATATGATAGTTCCTAAGGGAATGAAGATTTCGAATTAAATCGCAACATGTGTTGCGTAAAGCTTCAAAAAAAATCCTTTTATGGCTTGAAGTAGTCGGGATGGATGTGGTATAACCGACTAAGTGAGTTCCTTTACTAGAAGGATTGCTCAGACAATGATGATTGTTCATGCATGTTCATTAAAGAAATCTAAAGTGGGATTTTACATCATTTTGTGTGTGTTGATGATCTGAATATCATTAGAGCTACACAAGAAATACATGAGACAAGTAAATCATCTTATGACGGAGTTTAAGATGAAAGATTTGGTTGATACCAAACTTTGCTTGAGTTTGGAACTTGAATGTATTCATTTGAGAATACGTGTTCATCAGTTTGCATTTATGCAAAATATTGTTGAAGAGTTCAACATGGGTAAGTCATATACATCATGGAAATATGGTGTGTGAGATCTCTTGAGTAATAGAGATAAATAC
This sequence comes from Hordeum pubiflorum, assembly GCA_000582825.1. Classification (NCBI taxonomy): domain Eukaryota; kingdom Viridiplantae; phylum Streptophyta; class Magnoliopsida; order Poales; family Poaceae; genus Hordeum; species Hordeum pubiflorum. Next base: position 1,117 of record CBMN010038080.1, read on the forward strand.
CCATTTTTACCTAATGACGGTGATGAAGAGATAATGGAACCGAGTTTCCATATCATGGTGCAATTGACACACTAAAGCATCTAGAGAGCTGCACCAGGCCTGGTATATTATTTGCAGTGAATTGATTGACTAGATACAATGCATCACTAATACAAGGTATTGGGTTGGTGTCAAGTATTTTTGCATATATTCTGGATACCATAGATCTTGGTTTATTCTATGAGAATAATCAAGATAGAACCATGGTTGGATATCGTGATACTAGGTATGTATAATATCCCCATAACCCTAGACCACCGACTGATTTTGTCCTCTCGAATGAAGGTACAACCTTCTCTTGGAAGTCGAGAAAAGAAACTTAAGTGGTTGCATCCACTAATCATTCTGAAATCGTTGATTTGTATGAAGCATCATGCAAATGTCTTCACAGAATAATGAACTTTGTTGAAAATTTATGTGTGATTGATTGGTAGGAATCACCCACCATTATCTATGAAGATGTTGTTGTTTGTATTACACATGTGCAGACAGGTTATAAACGAAAATTACCAAGTGCTCCGAAAGTATCTTCTTCCCCAAAATTTAAAAAGAGGTGGAAGATAATTTGCAAACAAAGTCAAGTGATAATCTCGATTATCATGTTAGTGGAACTGGTATGAGATGACATTGTGTTTTGCAAGATTCAGGGGGAGTGTACTCCCATATGATAACCTGTTGAAGATCTTTGGAACTTAGATAATGCACTCTTTTCCTTTATGAGTTTTTCCTGAATGGTTTCTCATGAAAGGTTTTTAATGAGGCAATAGTAATACAAACATACTGATATGTCATTTTCTCCTTATTTTCCCATTGGGTTTTTGAAAGGAGTTTTTCATGGCATATTGTGTATATCTCCTCATATTTTTTTCCCACAGGGTTTTTGGAAGAGCATGTTTCAAGATGATGATTATACATTAGTATATCGGAGATTAGGGGGAGTGTTAAGAATTAATTAGATGTGATTAATTAAGGATAATCTCCTCTATGTAAACCGGCGGGCGGTTTGCACCACTTAACCGTCACGTCTTCTCCTCGCATCTCTCTGAATGGATATGTCCATTCGTTGCATCCCTTCAGGGATATATAATGTACAAACATCATCAATGAATTGAACAGAGATTCATTTGTTCCTTTTGTTTCGCATCAGAGGGGAAAAGCGAACTTGACTAGTTTTTAGAGGAAGACCGCCGCTTTATTAAACTTATTCCTCTCTCCGGTCCTTTTTACTCCGCGTATTAGATTTGTGTCAAGTTACATTTTACAAAGTTTGACTAAATATATATTAAAAAATCAACATCTACGATACCAAATACATATTTCATGAAACTGCATTTCGTAATGAATCTAACAATATTGGTTTGACATTGTGAATGCTGATATTTTTCTCTATAAATTTGGTCAAAGTAGAGATAATTTGACTTCAGACAAAACTTATATACAGACTAAAAATGACCGGAAGGAGTATTAAATCTAGCCCCCTAGCCAAGATGGAGATTACACAATCAGGTGGATGACCCAACCAAGTTTTACATAGATTATTCAAGCAGACCTTTTTTTTGAAAGCAAATAGCTTCATTACTTAACGGTGTTTGGACGATTATTCAAGCAGACTTCCTTTCCCTAAAACATGCGCAACTTCATTAGGTGATCTGCGAACCGATCTCACGGAGCACTATTTTTTTTAGACAATAACACAGAGCGTTGGTGAAAACGACGAATACAACCCCCACTTACTCCACAGAGGCCCATGAGCAGAGAAATCATTCCCCACGTCCATCAGCTTTTCTTTCATGAATAACACACGGAGCATATCATTCCGTTGGTAGAGGGTAGCAAAAACAGTGACGAGCCTCATGATGCGCACATCCATCAGCTTGCCTCAGGCGCCTTGCAATACATCTCGAGAATCACATTCCCGCACTTAAATCACCTTTGCCAGCTCCAAAGCTTCCTTGCATGCCAATAGTTCGTCGCTGGGTCCGTAAACACGGGAAAAATGGCGGTACTCTAGTGATGAAGTTGCCACGTGGTCGCGTATGACGACGTCTCTCCCGCCAACATCCAAGCACAGGAAAGCATTGTCTACCTTTAATTTCATCGCACCAGGCACAGGCGGCAGCCAACCCTTCAGCGTCCGAGAAGAAGCATGTAGCGACTTGGATCACTGCACTTTCTTTTTTCTAGAAACTGATTGCTGCACTTTCTGCCATTCTTCAACCAGAAAATCAGAAAGCGCATTATGGCATATGAATTCTCTATATCACCCTCCTCCCTTGTATCGTTTCGTGCAAGCCATAGCTAATAGATTAGGTTGCAGGACAAGGCTTGATCCTTGGAGCTAAGATGACCCAGTCATTCCAGCAACAAACCTCACAAGTCGCCGACTCCTCCCTAGTCGTCCGGTGGGTGTTCTAGAGCATTGTCAGTGATCACGTCCATCCGAGTCCAGGCATGAGATGAATGGTGTTAGTGCGAGAACCTGTGATGAGTTGTCTCCTCTTGGTTGCACACAATGCAATTCACTCCCCGCCCGATCTCCCGCCGCCAATGCTCGAAGCCTACCACGAGGCCATTTCGCATGAGACGCCACGCATGAATTTGCGCTTTGCCTACGACACCAGCGCTCCATAGATTAAACCATCCCTTATGCATGGAACACTACCAGATGATTCTGCACCCCCATGACGGTCCTCTTCAACCGCATCTTCAAGCAATGAGCAGACTTGACTGAACAAAACCTCGTTCTTTGTGTAGTTCCAAGAAAGATAATCGTCGGTTCTGGCTCCTCCGAACGAGGTTTGAGTTATGTCAATGACCTCACAATCACTAAGTAACCGTCATAGAATCATTCCAAGTCCTTCCATTTGACATCAAATCCCTCACCTTCTGGGCAAAAACTACACCATTGCCATTACCCAGTGGGTGCTTTCACCCCCTCTTTCGGGATCCAATTGTCAGACCATACCAAAACCTTTCACCCGTCTCTAAGACTTGAAGTTCATCCTTTCTTAATAGTCGCTTCCATATATGATACCACACCATCTGAAGGAAGCACGTCTAGGGTATCCAGCCTAACTCACCCCTGCCAAAATATCTAGGTTTTAGGACACAAGCACATAACGAGTTCGACGATGTTAAAAGTCGGCAACCCAACTTTGCATGCAAGGCCTGATTGAAAGCTTCGAAATCCTGGAATCCCACGCCGCCATCATGTTTTGAGTGACACCTTTTTCCCAAGTGATCGAGTGAACCTTCCTACTGCCGTTTGTAGCTCCCCGCCGAAAGTTTGAGGAAATAGACATCAATTCGTGACAAAGCTTCTTAGAGAACTTGAAAAAACTCATCATATATGCTGGCACCTGCAAGACCGACTTTATCAGAACCTTGCGAGCCGCCCACAACATGCCATGGCCCATCCAATTAGTTACCTTGCAACCCGACCTCTCTCTAATATGCTTAATGGCACCTTCTTTTGACCGGCCAACAACAATAGAAATCCCCAAGAGTAACGCGGTGAAAGTGCGTCAGCCTCAATGCCCTGAATTTGTCTCATATTGCCCTTAGCTGCATCATCTATTCCACTACCAAAGAAGATGGAGGACTTCTGCAAATTCACCTTATGGCCCAAACTTTCTTCATGGAGCCCAAGGATTGATTTGAGTGAAAGCATGTTTTCCTCACTCGCCTCTAGGAAGACAATACTATCATCAACAAAGAGTAGGTGTGTGATGTGTGGACCATTGGCACCAACAGTGGAGCCAGGAATTATGCACAAGGGGGGCCGAACATTGGACAAGATAAAAGGCAACCTGGTGTATCGATTATATATGTAATTTTTTAAGAAAAAATGTAGAAATTGATGTCGGTATAGCAAAATATGTGCTATTATTAGATAGCATGAAAGCAAAATGCATGATTAGATGGCGATAAACAAACAATTATCACTGCATAGACCTTTCGTCGTATTTAATCCAACAACAATTGATTTTTTAGGGTGTTACGTTGGTAAAACGTCAGCCTAAATTTATTATATATTTTGAAAAGAAAGTAACCAAGAGACATTTGTAAATTACAACAATTTTTTTTGCCTTGTTCTTGTGTATTTTTGCCTTCACCTTATGTAGTTTGGCTCTTCCGACATTGTCTTGGAAGTGTAGACTTGTGGGAGGACAAGCAACACGAATACAAAATAAACAAGGGGTAGCTAGTGTGTGTGTGTCTGAAGCAATATAAGCTAAAGTCAAACCGAAATTGCATAGGAGCACTCGGCGACGACGCTCACTACAATCCCTCCTATTCACTCGCATCGGGATCCTCACTCACTATATTAGTTGCTTTGTATTCACACCTTTGTCATATCGTATTCTGTTCTCACTGGTAGGTATATCAACGCTACAGTTCACGTGTTTTCTGTCCCCGTCGAGAGAAGTTCTGTCCCAAAGGGGTGGAGCCATCCTCAGCTGCCAACTCCCAACCACCCAACTGAAGTAAATGCACATGCTCCTCTCTTCCTCCCAACGGCACACTCCTCTTCACGACAACGGGCATCTTCCTCCTCTGGCCAGCTCTTAAAAACTGCCATCTTCATCACACGGCATATCATCCCATTGCGAGGCAGTCTCATCTTCAATCTTACTCTCCCACGTTCATTCTCACTGTTAGATGGTTCTCATTGTCATGTCAAGCTCAACCACGCCCCATCCCATTGCTACTGCATCATTCCTCTGTCTTGTCTGTGTGTGCCGGACATGGATTACCAACTATACTATGTAATTTTTATTCCAAAGCACCTAACCTACGTGTTAGGAAACTTGTACGACCTGCTATTGTTGTTAATCTTAATTATGTTTATGCCGGACATATAGAGTACTTAAGTTTGGATCTCCAGCTTGTCCCATGCATTTTCTTAATCAAACAGTACGCCGTACCTCCGTCTTGTCAGAATTTGCAGTAAATATTTTCTCACACTAACGTTTAACTCCACCACTATTTTACACCCTACAATCAATGTGACTTGCAAAATTCGTTCCTCGACTGTTCGTTTTGGGACTTCACAGGCGAATTAACACCGTGACAACCGACTTGCCAGGTGATTGAATGCGCCATTTACGAGTGCCTAGCTGTTTCTCACGAACCTTTATTTTTTACCACACCGCGCAAAAGTTGCTACGCACTTGTTCACTGTGTATTTCTTCGAAATGTTAATCGCCAAGTGCAGTCTTACTACTGTTGATTAGAGGAGATGCTACAGCTTGACGCGCTCTCTTCAATGATTTATTCTCAGAGCCACTCCATGCATACAAGACTAGCGCTAAACATATAAAAATTCTTAAACAACAAACCTTAGCAATCAATTCTAAGCTTCACCGCCGTCTCTTCGCCATGGTTTTTGCACGAGTGTTTTAACTAAACCCGAATCCATCGGCAGATCTGACGTAGGAATCATATTCTTTCCAAATAGCACCATCTATAGTTTGAAGAGATGGCTTTTATCGGCAACTGGGTATGAGCTGCCCCGTCTATCTCTCGTCTTCCCCGGATATGGGATGTTGGGGAAGATGAACAGTAAGCTCTTGGAGGGCATCCTTGCTCCTTCTTGATCAGGCAATGGAGGGAATGCGGTTGGATGTAAAGCATAATGGCCTAGCTCCAGCACGAAAGAGAGTTAATGCATTGTGCCCCTGTTCTGTATTCTAATGTTCGCCATGCACACATATTAAATGACAATGCACAGATCTGAACTGTTTAGGTGTACGCGTCGGTCAGGTATTCACATATGAGAAATCATTTTGTCAAAAGATGCGGGCATCCCGAGCTAGCACGGGAGCGGGCGTGATTTGGATGTGCAGCGTGGCCGAGTGCTCCTAGTCCACCTCCAAAGTCAAACAGGCTACTAGTATTCACTTTTACTACTCAGCTGGATCTTCTGTGGGTATGGACATTTCACAAAAATGTTGTTCGGAGAGGGATATAGGTGAGGCCACATAGCTCTTTACATAAATAATCCGTGGTCTTCAGAAATTTTTTGAATGTTGGGGGGAGCCGTGGCCTCTGTTGGTCCGATCCGCCGTTGATTGGCACCAAAGCTAACCCCCTTTAGAGACCTTTCCTGTTGGGCTTGACGTAGCAGCGAGGAGAAGCCCTCAACATAGAACAGAGAAAGGTATGAAGATACCATATCACTCCGCCCAAAAATGAAGCATCGGAGTTCAATTTCACCAGGCTGACACGAGGTGTGTCCTACTGGCTAGCTGTGAATCCACCACCTGGATTCGCCTACGCTACTCCCGAAAAAGTGTAAACATTCTTCCAATTGCACACAAGCGCTCAAATTCTATTTGGATCAGTGCAAATCAACCTCAAACTTCGTGAGAATAGCCACAAAACTCTTGATTTTTTTGCCTATATTATGAACACAATCATCTCTTAAGAGCCAACAACGCCACAACAACAAATGGGTCCACGATCGAGTTTCAGAGTTACATGCGTCCAATAAGTCTGAAGCCAATCTTCTCCTATGTTGTAGAATTTATTTTCGCACGACAGCAGTCATGAATTTCTGAATTCATGTCTTAATGCTATACTTTTTGTGCAAGCGATCATTTCATGAAACTCGTCCGCTTCATCACCACCACACGGATTGCAAACACTATCAATCTCCAAGGTTCGTTTCCATTTGTTCTTCTTTGTCACCCAGGTACCAGTGGCCACCGAACTAAATATTCTAATTCTCTTCGGAACTTTTGCCTTCCAAATAATATCCCCAATACTACGGTCATCAACATCATTTGGAGGAACTAGAGGCCGCGGGAGAGTTTTGGCTTTAGATATTAGCAACCAATCTATATGCACTCCTGAGCGTAAATATGCCTCACCTCTCAAAATGCCAAGCCAAACATTCCTCAACCTTCGAAGACGGCAATTTGATATTGCATATTGCATTACCATAAAAAAATGGAAGTACATTAGTGTTCCATTCTCTGGTACCCGATTCCATTAGTTGGTTGATCCATTGAAGTCTAGACCTCTTGAGGAAGTTTGCTGATTTGAGCCCCTCTTTCCTCTGGGTCCATTGGTCTCTCTGGATTTGGATTCCATTTCCGATCCTCCTCATCAGTTGATGAAGCTTTTTTAGGGGTTCTTTGCATTGCTTAGTTTGTAATTATCCACTAGAAAGGTTAAGCACGCTTTGATGCGCCGTTAGGTTTAAAAAATCTAATCACTCTGTTTCAAAATACAATGCGTATTAGTTTTTTGAAAAGTCAAACCTTTTAAGTTTTATCAAATTTGTAGAGGAATATATCATAATCTAGAATATCAAATCGCTATGATTAGATTCATCATAAAATGAATTTCATATTATTTTTGTTTAATATTGTGGATGTCGATATTTTTTCTCTGAACTTGGTCAAAGTTGAAGAATTTGACTTTTCAAAAAATAATACCCCATATATTTTGAAACTAATGAAATATTTAGTTTGACATGTTGTTTCCCTCCTTTGAAGACTTTTTTATGTTTTTAAGCGTTTTCTTTTTCTGGTGAACTGCTCCTCTCAGTGAGCTGCTGTATGACATACCATTTTGGTTTCATTCTGGTAATGGGGCCGGGGAGGAAAACTCCATGTTCATCTAAAAATATATATTTAATTTGACGGGTGGGCGAGATGATAGAGTGTGTTTTATTTTTATTTATAATTCGGTGATTTGATGGGTCTTTCGTAGTGTGATTACGTAGTATATGCTAACAAATCTTATATATGTAAGAAATTTTTTACGTCGGTGGCTGCAGTGCATGATTGATATATTTTATAGGCCAATTGCTGCTGATTGATTTGAAAAATTGTTGGTTCGGTAAAAATCATAAACCAAACCCATTAGAAAGCATAATGTATTGTCTAAAGAATTGAATGAGAGAGCTTTGAGAAACTGTTGACCCGGTCAAAATCGGGTGACCCAATTTTAATTGAAGACCTTAATTGAATGTGGACACCTTAAAAATGAGGAGGTGTTATAGAGGAGTATAAAAGAATGAAATAAGAGAGCTTTGAAAAAATGTTGGCCCGGTCAAAATCAGATGACTCAATGTCAATTGAAGATCTCAATTTAACGTGGGTTCTTTAAAATTAGGAAGCTTAGTGTTATAGTATATTGGTCTCCCTGTATTTTAATACTTTTATCATTTCTTATATTTTTTTCGACGGAGCTACGGCGGGCTTACGCCGGCCTGCCTTATCCTCTTCTTGAGTTTATATTTTTTTATAGATGGAACACCCGATTCCATTAACCCACTCGCACAGCTGAAACACTGGCCCTCCTGACGTTTACATCATCCGGCAAATCCTCAGACCAAAGCTGTTTCGGAATTTGCTTCCGATAACCCATAACTGCAATTTCATGGGCTAATTTATTACAACCCCTTAGGGCAAAAGAAAAACTAACAGAATTAAAATGTAGCTGAGCAAAAAGCCGAAGATCCCTGAATAGTACTCCTTCTTGAGAAAATAAGGCCGTAAATGGACATTTGATGTCTGGCCCACCTAACTGCGATAATTGGGTCTGGCCCATTTCGTGTCGCTGGTCAAACTCTAGGGGCACGGCAGCTTCAAGGCACGTGAAAGGAGCCGGTTCCCGCTTCAAGGATCCATCATCTCCGCTCGTCAAATTCAACGGACGCGCGCAAAGCAACGACGGACGCGCGCAAAGCAACGACCATGGCCGCGTCCTCCGCCGCAGCCTCCCCGAAGTCCGACCGCGCGGCCCTCCTCAAGGCCTTCGACGAGTCCCGCACCGGCGTCCGCGGCCTTGTCGAGTCCGGCGTCTCCACCGTCCCCGACCTCTTCGTCCACCCCGACCCCTACGCCTCCGTCCCGCTTGCTCCCGCCGGCGTCTCCATCCCCGTCGTTGACCTTTCCCTCCCCGCGCACCTCGCTGCCGTCGCAGCGGCGGCTGCCGCGCGCAACTGGGGCTTCTTCCACCTCGTCAACCACGAGGCCCTCCTCCCCTCCGGCCACCCCGCAAGGGCCCTCGCCGCGGTGTGCGCCTTCAACGAGCTCCCCGCCCCCGAGCGCGCCACGCACTACTGCCGGGCCTTGGCCGGCGGGGTCAGCTACTCGTCGAACCTCGACCTGTTCCGGTCCCCCGTGGCGAGCTGGCGCGACACCATCCAGGTGTTGTTCGGGCCTACGCCGCCCAACACGGAACGCATACCGTCGGTGTGCCGCTCCGAAGTCATCGAGTGGGAAGCGCATGCCGCCGCGGTGGCCCGCGCCGTGATGGCGCTGCTCTCCGAGGGGCTCGGGCTCGGGGACGCTACGCTGGAGGAGACCTCGTGCCTGGAGGGGAAGCTCATGGTCTGCCATTACTACCCGGCGTGCCCTGAGCCTGAGCGCACCGTGGGCTTAGTCCCGCACACCGACCCCGGCGTGCTCACCGTCCTTGCGCAAGATGGCGTTGGTGGTTTGCAGGTGAAGCACACCAATGGGGACGGGGGGAGCTACTGGGTGGACGTGAAGCCTGCACCGGGCGCGCTTGTGATCAATGTCGGGGACCTCTTGCAGGTATAATGCACTCTGTTACTGTTCAAATGCTCGCAACTGGATTCAGTTCTAAATATTACTCCCTCCGTCCCAAAATAATGGTCTTAACTGTATAGTAAGTTTAGTATAGAGTTGTATTAGTGTTAAAACATTTATTTTGGGATGAAGGAAGTAGTACACTCTGTAGCGCATGCTATCAGTTGAGCTCAATCCGCATGCTGCTCTGTTTCTGGATTACATTTTCATCGTCTCCTTCTTTAAAGGGAAATCTTCTGCCTCATATGGTTATAATAATTAAAATCATATACAAATAAGCTGTATTGGGCTTAGTACACTGGACCCTGTGTGGCTTGTTCGTCACATGAAGGCACTCGATAGGTATCGAGTGATGACTACGGACGTATGTTGCGATAGACGAGGATGCGGTTGTGTGTGCTGGTGCAGCATTTAGGATGTGAGTGATTTTTGGGCAATCATTTTTGTCCGCATGGACCCAAAACGGACATGAGCGGACGAAATGGGTCTCCCAGTTGTTGGAGTTGCTCTAAGCTTTCTATTTTCTTGGTTGTGTGTGTGTGTCGG
>CBMN010038082.1:0-11039 GCA_000582825.1 Hordeum pubiflorum
CTTCACCTTCAGGCCTTCCTAAGGTTTTGAGTATGAGCTGCCAGCTGTGACCCGGCCCCTCCAGGGCGGGTTATACCTCTGGGTTATATCCCCAACACAGCCCGTTGTTCATCAACCCAAACCTCGCACCAGAAGAAATTGAAGTAACCAGAATAAAGTGGGCACGGTCGCACTCACGAAGAAGGGCTCATGAAACAGAGGAGGGGTGAGAACCAAATCATCCTACTACAAAGTCTTTTTTCCCAGAACCAAATTACCAATAAGTTGCTTGAAGTGGTGAGTAATCCTGTTTCTAAGAGCATTCCCGATGAAGAAATTGACATGATACTTCCTAAGAATAAAGCATACGTACTTGAAGCACCCAAGTACAATCATGGCTAGCCATTTCTTGTTGATGAATACTTTGAGGAGTATAGTTCCAGTTGCCGCAAGTTATAAAAATATTGCATGGAGAAAATATTAGCAGGTAATAAAGTTCTGGAAGTCCACTATGACAGTAACCATTTTTGTCACCTTCCAAGTATCATTAGTGTGGAATTCGTGGATTTTAATCTCTTCTTCAACTTCGATATGCTTGCTTTCACTCTTGTTATATGCTTGATGTTGTACGTACTTCACAAACTCTGATCAACTTCTCCATACAAGGCTATAAACGTTAAAAAAAACTAATTATATTGTATTTTCTTAGGGGATTGATCGCACGGAGATCAAAAAGGGAGAACGGGTATTTCATAGATCTTGATGTAGCAAACGACACTTTAATACATAACCAATGGAAGGACTCCATGGACTGTCACCAAGATCATGCTTATGTCACATCATGCATAATTCTTTGTCTGGCCATATCATGAGGCTAAGTTAAATATACAATCACACATACATTGATCGTCTTTAGTTTTGACATAGTTCGTAATTTCATGGTTTTCTTAATCCGTAGCATTCACTGGATGTTGGTAGTCATTGCTTGAAAACGCGACAAAGTTTAGTACCTGAATTATCTCAGAGAGTCAAAAAAAGCTTCAGGATCTGACGCATCTTTAGGAGTTCATGGATGGGTATTGAATTCTTTGATGTTTAAATTTGTATTCATATTTGGTTCAAGAATTGAGTATGTGAAAATGCATCTTCATTTGCAATGTATTGTCAAAGTACATAAAGGCACATGGGAATCGGTTCGACAGTCAACTACCTCTGCAGCACGAGATTGTTTCTCCGGTAAGACATCAAAATCAGTTATTTTTAGAAAATGTATCCAAAGGTTCGCCAATAACTTTTCTTATGCTAGTCAAATGTTCAAGTACAAACCCCTTTCTATTTCTCTCCAAGGAAAAAATAAACAGTTTACACCAGTTAGGTTGTTCCTAATAGGGAAAATCCATGACTAATTATGTACAAAAAATTCCAGTGTTCTCAACAACAAGAAGGAACCAACCTTTGGGGATACTATGTTTGCAAACACATGATCACCGTATGCAGATCTTCTTAGTATTGTAACTATGCTTACAAGATAATACTAGTAAGTCTATATCTTAATTATTATCTTCTACTCCATAAGTATGGCACGTTCTGATCTAAAAATCCTGCAGATCATCTTCAAACAGATAACCCCTGAACCGCTCCCCGCAGCTGAATTGATTGTTGTAAGGAGATTTATCAGCAAGTTCTTCGTGAAACACTATATCAAGCCCACTCCAAATGATGAAGATTTCAGCATGCCTTACCAATAATTAGTATGCTTTCAGTTAGTGTTCATAGCTAAACATATACGCATGGATGCATTGTTTTCCATGTGATCAGGTGTTCGTCTTTCGTACACAATAATTCTGAACTGACATGTCAATGCATCTATGGAATTTAGCTATCATTTGTTCAATTGCATATTATGAAAAAATTTGATGAATGTTCTTTCTGTGAACACTACTTGTTCAATTGCATATTGTGGCGAATTTGTTTTTTGCAGGGCAATTCAAATTCATTTATTTGCCTTAACCTGGCCATATAAGCGCAAACGATTTAAGTAAGTAAGCGTGTATGATACAAAATGGAAATCACACGTCACTCATAATGGAACCGCCTGTTATGTACATCAAAAGCATGTGATATGAACTAAATCATGGGTAATGCACAACAAATCGCACATGATTTGGAGCACTTCTATGTGTGTGTAGGGGGGCCTAAATCATGTGTGATTTTACTTTATCTCACATGTGAGATTAGAGGAAACCGTGTCCGATGCAAAATATAATCCAACTCGTAAATTATTCAGAAACCGTGTGCGATGATATCATGCATGGCAGACGCTTGTCGTGGAAGACTCATATGCAATGGTCCAGATATCGCACACAGTTTCTATAATGGCCCATGTGGCCTAGGTAATATTTTACCAACGGTCAAACTTCACACACCGTTTGGTCTCCCTGAGCAATTAGACATGTTTGACTAGTGAGAGACGTGTGCGATTGATCACCAATCCCACACGTCTGTCCAAATATGGTGTGTGCGATATATTCCTACATCACATACAATTACATTTGGTAGAGCGTTTGCATTACCGGTCACTATCGCAGATGATTTTCTTGGTCGTATGTGATTGACCCCCCGCCCAATCGCTCACACAGACAGGGTGACGGTTTAAAACTGCGTCGCGGAAACGGGTTAAAATCCGTTTGTATGGGACGCTGTTGTATCAGTGATGGTTCACCATGAGCTCAAGAAAACATTTTATTTTCCATAAATTAATACATGAAACAATAACCAGGCCGATTAATACTATAGGGCAATCATAAAACATTTATTTATTCGGTAGAGGATTACTGATATATCGTTACATTGTAGTAATTTCGGTTCGTAACTTCTGATCAACAATTTTCCGAACCTGGCTTGATGTCTTGCAAATGCTGAATTCTTCATACATTTATTCTATCGGCTCCACAAAAATCAGTCTTATCGCATCTTTGATTGTGTCTGAAGTAGTGTATGCATCATTATGCTTGTACATATTACCCGCGGTCTTAGCAAGGTTAAGATTGTGTGTCGCACAACAATTGGTTGATTTGTCACAGCAAAAGAGTGTTCTAATATATCCTTCCATGAATCTTCAGCGAGTTCTTTTATCTGCTCACATGCATCATGCATTGTTGCCCCATGCTCCTTCATGTAACATTGGAGAGTAGAGCCACAGTGGTCCCCTGTTTGCTCACGCTGCAAAATATGGTTGTAAGATAATGTCAGCTATATATGCTCTCAATATACCCACAAATTTAATCTTCATAACTTCATTTATGGTTCTGATCATTAGTGATATGTTTTGAATTACGTCATAGCCGATTAATCTATGAGTATATTTAACATGCATGGGTTACCAAGGATTTAAGTGATTCATGTTTATTGTTTGCGTCACAATAAACTTGTACCTTGAAGAACATACATGTTAGTTATCTAACACCACAGGGTGGCTATCACGATTTCAACATATATATTAATTTTACATACGCAAATTTCTCCTTATTTTTACGTAGTGTCAAATAATATACCATTTTCAAATTACTTCTTCTATGTGCCAGGATTTTTCTTACACTTATTTGTACCACATATAGTCTATTTCCCCATATCGGCAGCTTGGGATCGCTTCTTTAATCTAGCGCCAACACAAATGTGAATGTAATATTATAGTTACTAAATTAATATTGGCGGTGTAATTGTGCCTCCTTTTATGTTTGTATTCCTTTCGTTCTAAAAGTACATAATATAGTTCTATATATGCACATTCATCACTTTTCCAAGATGCAAAATTAATATTCACATGAAGTTATATCCACTTGTGTAAGTATAGAGAAATACCTTGGTTGACACTATATCATTTGAGAGGCGGACAAATATACCCAAACACTTGATTAGTTGTGGATTTTCTAAAACCCACTTGAAAGTGTCCTCTGTTGTTATCTCATCCATTCCAACATATGCAGCACACGCTAGCAGGTAGGGTCCAATGCTTGTAGATGAAACTTCAAGGTGTTCACTCATTGTTTTTGGCACATAATGTTCATCGCGCCATTTTAGTTCATCGGCGTATGCTTGAACTAATTGCTTCAGCTGTGTATTTAGAAAAAAAAAGTCATTTTAGATGGTTATATAGTTTGTTAGAAGTACTGATTGTAAGGTGGATTAGTTGCAATAAAAATCAATTACTTTACAGGATATAGTGTGTTATTCATGTCCTGCAGGATAAGTTCCCTTGCAAGGAAAAATTCATTAATTATATTTATGGGGAAAACATGTCAGCACCTTTACTGGGAGATAAGGCATTTCTATGCATGTTCACGATCTCTATGTATTGAGTGAACAACATTAAATAATTTACTGGCCAATTAAAATATCATTTCTAGATAAAATAACTATAAATGGTGAATAATTGTGTTACAACCTTGAAAACAATGATAGACACACAGAAATGTCTAATAGAAAAAACGCCTAGTTTACATTACCTTGCTTTTATTTAGTGCAAACGTTTACATACTATTTACTTATTTATATGAAAATATATTCACTTTATGTCATCAACATGATTCTATTAGGATAAGATATTAAACATAACGTATTTACATCTAGACCGTTGTGGTTCTATTTTGGCAATACACAATCCTAATATACTTATAGGAGGACATGCATTTCATTACTAATTATGTAATTATGTACAGTGATCAGTTAGGTTGGTGAAATCAAATAGAGTACTTGCCGTTTCTTTTAGGTAAACCACACGGTAGCTTTCGTCATGTCCTAACTCGGCCTCGAATGAAGAAAATGTCTCTAATAAATAGAGGTAGAAATTCTTCATGTATTCTGGAAGGAGAGCTACTGCACTTTCATCCCACCTGCAATTTACTATGATATTAATGTGTATGTTCAAGAAATATAGTAGCTAGGATGGGGGGTGGGGATCTAGAAGAGTAGGCTACACAATTCTCCATTTATGTTCAAATGCTATTGTGTGTAGTATTTACTAGTTGTTTCACTTCTTGGGAGCACGATAATTTGACAAGATATTGTTTCATGACCATGAACTTATTTCACATGAGCCCTCTTTTATTAAACAAACTATTTAATATGTTTCAACAAACAATATGGCAACATAGAATACCATGCCTAGTTAATATATCTGATGAGAAGAGTCATGTACCTATGTGATATGCATATCGGTAGCATCGGCATTCCATACTAGTTAATAACGTAACTTCATCTATGTTAGTTCAATGAATCAATATTGACATACGACATCCAAAATTGATGCCATAGTTTTTTTTTATTAAAGGTGTTAATGTCTTTAAAAAATTGGAGAAGGCAAGGAATATTGTGACCTTTTAATTGCTTCTTGAAGTTTCATACTCTCTTCGGTAGTACCATATGTGTCAAATATATCGTCTATTATGGTAATGAAAGCTGTGATCTTCGTGAGTATAATTCGCGAATGAGAATATTGAGGTTTGTAGCATGCCCCATTCATCCAGAAATACACTTCTACTATTCGATCTCTAACGAAACTCAAATTGGATTTGCCGTAGAGCTCCTTCCACCACCTACCATATATAAACAAAAAATAAACCATTTGTCAGTATTATGGTTGGAAGAAGTGAAGAGTTCCCAACATTAACTACAAGATGTGAAATTGTAATAAACTTACAGCGTGACATCTTTTAACTCCTCACAGAAACGAATTTGTAGCAGGTTAAAATTCAATTTTGCAAGCTCCAATATGGCTTCATTTCGTATAAACTCCTTTTCATACTTGGATATGTAACTTCTTGTTTCTAGTATTCCCACCCTTCTAAAAAGAGGTGTATCTAGGGCAGAACACGCTTCCTTTGCATAAGGTGATTCCAGTTTTAAATCACACAGAAGACGTCTTTTGGTGAAAGAGATAGCCGCACCAAGTACTTCCTCACCATGGGTCCTCAGATATGCCGCATTGTATAAGCTTAGCAAACTTCTTGTATCAACATCAACAAAATTTTCTTTTTTGTCTTGAAATTTTTTGAATACATCTGCAAAGTTGATTGATAACAAGCATTTACTATTTCTACTTCAATAGTAAATTGTTTAATACCTAATTTGCTAGCACTAACTAACAACGACTTACCTGATGGCACGTCATATCCATTTTTTCGTAGAAGATAAAACCGGAGAGAAACCAAGTGTAGATTATTATCATCGTAATCAGAGTTAAGAACAACATTGAGTTGTTGCTTGATCTCATTCTCATAATGGTAGTCCAAACCAAGTCGTTCTAGCGCCATTATAAGATCTAATATTTTTGGTGTTTCATTTGAATCTTTTATCATTGTCCTTACTTGTTCCCTTAACACTCCTGCCCTTTCTTGCATTTGAGGTAGCTGCACGGATAGACATGCAAGTATAGGTGTCAATCTTGTGAACAGCTATGGTGCGGGTCTGATTTTTGAATTCAATAAAATTTCAAAAAATATGACATTAATCCATCCTATTAACAAAAACATGCCAAAATAGGTGGTGATAAAGTCTAATGTGAATATTGTATGAAGGATGAACAATAATACATATCAAATCAACTATTAATATATTTCGAGAGTGTTAATTATTACTCCCTCCGTAAAGAAATATAAGAGCGTTTATGCTCTAAACGCTCTTATATTTCTTTACGGAGGGAGTACAACGATTTTTTGTGTGGAGAAAACGCAAAGCCTTGACTCTCATAAAAATCTAAACAGAAATTTAGATTTGGGTTAAATCTTACTACACAAACTTTACAAATCAGGCATCTCCAGTCGCTCTTACCTGCGCTGAAGACGGGGGCTGGTAAGTAAGGAAGAAATCACCCCACAGACTTGGATGAAAGGTGCTCATCTGCTCCTGGCCAGCACTATCTCCGTGTACTGCTGCCATTCGGTTCTTCTTGCGTATAGTGCTTCGTGCTCGGTGAAGTAGTTCAGAGACAAATTGTAGGTGTGTACTTGTGCATGCAGAAGGGCGCATATATAGAGAGAACCGGTTCTAACTCGTAGCCTTATACCAACTATTAAAATCTTCTGACATACTCCGCATAGCAGCCATGGAGAAGACATACTCCAAAAAAAACTTTACTCGGTCATGGATCTAACTTGCTCCACCTTTCAGCCTTAATCAGTCGTGGAACTTGTTAGGATAATCATGACTTTGATTTTGTCTTGAGTCAGTTGGTTAGTACGGAGGTTAGTTAGTACTCCCTCCGTTTCAAAATAAATGTCGCAGAGTTTGTACTAAACTAATACAAATTTTGTACTAGATCATCGACACTTATTTTGGAATGGAGGGAGTACCATACACGTAGTTAGTTTGGCCTAGGTTGTAGCCGGGTCAGTCAAGCGAGGTTGTGTGTGCGCTGGCCGTAGCTAGCAGATTAGTATGTTGCATCGGTTAGCTGGGCACGTCCGTCCGGTGCGGATCGTGGCCGAGTCGTGGCCAGCATGCGCGTGTGAGTGTGCTAGTGGTGGCCGGTTCCTGCGTGCGTGCTGTTAGTGGGCGTTGGGTGTGTGCTGTGCAGCGGGGTAGGACCCTCCTTTCTGTACTGTTTGTAGTTGCGACGGTATGAGCCGAGCCAAGTGAGAGGGGCCTAAGGAAGATGTAGTCTGCGTTGGATCCGTTGTGCGTGCCCGGTCGACGTGAGAGTTCTTCTGGGTTGTGCTGCGTATGTGCATATGTACCGTCATGTATGTGTTCGAGTCGATGTACGAAATAAAGCCAAGATACAGGCGTTTGTATGCCGCGGCGTTCGTTGCCGAAAAATTATGATGCCTTCTTCGTCAACCTCCGTCCGGCGTTTGTGGGCCGAGGAGGATGGGTTTGTCCCAACAAAACTACGACCGATGCATTATCAACGGCCGGTGACTTAGATCTGCGAGTAAAAAAATTGTCAGTACCGCTGATTTTCCTTTTTCCGGCATTTTAAGCTCTGAATAGAGTTGTACATCATTTTCTTCTGCTCGGCCCTAAGACCAAGGCAGCACGAAGGTACTTCCTCCGTAAAGAAATATATGACCATCTAGATTATTAAAATAATGATCTAAACACTCTTATATTTCTTAACAGAGGGAGTACACACCAATACTGGCTAGGATTTGGCATTGACGTGCACTTGAACTGAGTTTACATTTTTTCCACTAGGGGTTCCATTAATACGAACCTTCAAAATCCTTTAAACTGGCACGGTCAAAAGTCCATGACACGTGCATTCCCTTCGGAAAAGAAGTTCATCACCTTCTTCAAACTCCACTAGCTAAGATTTGGCATTGACGTGTCGACAAAATACCGTTTTCAGAGCAACTTTACATATTTTCCACATGGAGTTGCCAATAACATGAACCCTCAAAGTCATGTTAAGTGGCATCGTCAAAAGTCAATGAAACATGCAATACCTCCAAAAAGAAGTCGACGGCACATGCATGGATATGATAATGGACGTAGCCGTCACTCTTCCTGTTTTTTT
This sequence comes from Hordeum pubiflorum, assembly GCA_000582825.1. Classification (NCBI taxonomy): domain Eukaryota; kingdom Viridiplantae; phylum Streptophyta; class Magnoliopsida; order Poales; family Poaceae; genus Hordeum; species Hordeum pubiflorum. Next base: position 8,495 of record CBMN010038082.1, read on the forward strand.
TATCTAAACAACATTGTTTTCTGCTGTAATATTTGAAAAGGATATTCAGTGCGTTAGCTAAGAAGTGCAGCCAACGATCTACGTCCTGCTAGGCGGCTAGACGGATCTAATACTGGATTCCTAGAATCCAGATTCTAATATCCCCCAGGCCAATCCTGACAAAATAGAAAATTTAAGAGCCACCGACGGCTATCAGTGCCAATAGCTTAATAAGAATCTGACAACATGAAACTTCGACGAAGGCTGCTGCAGCAGCTAGAATCTTGGACGCTGGTCTATTAGACCATAACCTGCTTCTTTTTTCAATTCTCAGCAGTTAGTGAACTCTCGGGCCTGCAAGATTTCGGGAAGCTTCAACAAAGTGGTTCACTGCAGGGCAAAATGAATTGTTGGATATTCAAATGGATCCCAAGAGCAAATTAATGATTCCATGGTGAAACAGCTAATATTATCGATACAAAAAAATAACATATTTTTAATATACGCATACATAATTCACATCTTATATGTATATGTAGACTTTAGTAAAAAGATGTTACTTTTATTGAATTTATGCTCCAGCCAGTTGTTCCAAAAGTCCGAAATGATGAAGAGAGGTGGGCAATATATTTCAACATCCCTCCTCATGTCTAGGCTTATTTAGTCTTAGATATGGGATCGATGTAGGCCGCGGAATCTTTCTTTTAATACTGCGTTGGCAAGGTCTTGAACTTGAGACCTTTTGGCTTCGATACCATATTGAATTCATGCTCCAGTCAGTTGTTCTAAAAGTCCGAACTGATGAAGAGAGGCGGGCAATATATTTCAACAACTTTGCCATGTGCGGGAAATAACAAATATAGATCTTACAGAACTACTGTTGGTAATTTTAGAGTATCAAATACGTTATTTCTTCATGAAGACACAAGCTACTTCTGTCCCGGCGAGAAAGAGCATGCGCGCACTGTGCGACTTTGAGGCTGGTGCGCGACCTCGGTCTGTTGGGCCCCACAGACAAGATGACACCTAAGGCTGCCGCCACGTTGATCAAGAAATTCGATGAGCTGCTAACTGAAGAAGACATTGAAGGCCTAGCCAAGACCATCCACCTAGACCGTGCTGCTCCTGCATCGCCACTGGCCTCGCTGGCCCTGATGGAGCTCCCGTCGGGGACATGGTTGAGTTGTGTTGCGCGCTTCTTACTGTAGTCTCCACAGGCGGTCATCCCTAAGTTGGCTTGAGCTAGATTTCATTACTTGTAGTAGGGATCTGTGCAAGTTATCATGCCAGCGGGAGTTGGAGCCTATTGGTGGTCGTCAGCATGCCACGGTTGTATTGGTTGTGTTTGTCCTCTTCATTAGTAATGTTAGTTTATGGACAAACCATCAGTGTCCATATGACTAACACCAATTGCGCAATCATGTCCTGGAACGTGCGGGGGCTAAACACGCCGGCAAAGAGAGAAACGGTACGAGCGGTAGCTGCCACCCACAGGATCTCCTTGCTCTGCATGCAAGAGACAAAAATTAAGACCTGGCCTCAGTCCATGGTGCAGGACGTTGGAGGAGGGTGGCTTAAAGATTGTGTAGTACTGCCGACGATAGGGACTAGAGGTGTGCGGCAATCTTGTGGAATAGAGAGCTAGTCTTTGTAGTCTCGCAAGCGATTGGCCAATTCTCAATTGCGGCCAAAGTAACTATTGTTAGTTCTTCAACTAGTTTCTTCCTCACCACTGTCTACGCCCCGATGGACGATAACAGCAAAGATGCCTTCCTTGCAGAGTTAGTTAGCAATGTTCCGCTGTTAGGCTCTTCCTAGTTGATAAAAAATGACTTCAACGTTATCTACGAGGCTGGGGATAAAAACAATTTAAATCTTAACCATGACAATTATGAGTAGATTCAAGGCGGCGATCGACACGGCGACATTTAGAGAGATTAAATGTAAAAATTGTTGGGGAACGAAGCATGGAAAACAAAAAATTCCTACGAACACCCAAGATCTATCTATGGAGATGCATAGTTACGAGAGGGAGAGTGTGTCTACGTACGCTTGTAGATCGTTAAGAGAAAGCGTATATCACGCGGTTGATGTAGTCGTACTCATCACGATTAGTCGTGATCCGAACCGATCTAGTGCCGAATGGACGGAACCTCCGTGTTCAGCACACGTGCGGTTCGATGAAGTCTCCACCTCCTTGATCCAGCAAGTGAGGGCAGAGTAGTAGATGGGATCGCCGGAGCATGACGGAGTGGTGGCGATGATGGTGATGCTCTCCCGGCAGGGCTTCGCCGAGCGCTGCCGGAAAGACGGGCAGAGGAAGAAGCGGGAGAGGGAGGGTTGCCGCCGGGGCATGGGATGAGGTGCAAGGCAGCCCTCCCACCCCTCCTCTATTTATTGGGGAAAGGGGGAGGGGCACCAGCCCTTAACCCCTCCTTCAAGGAAGGGGGGCAGCGGCCTAGGGGTGGCTTGCCACCCAAGGCAAGGGTGGCGCCCCCCTCTAGCATTCCCACCAACCCTAGGCGCCTTGGGCCTTAGGGGGAGGGGCGCCCAGCCCACCAGAGGC
>CBMN010038083.1:0-16544 GCA_000582825.1 Hordeum pubiflorum
TTAGAACGATTGGTGCAATTATTGATATGAAAGAAGGAAACATCAGATTCAAAAACCCGCTAACAGTCCAGCGCATCATGTATCTTTGTGGGGCATTAGTTGTGTCACGCCTTCGCCAAACAGAGTTAACTCAAAAACATCTTAATCTTACATAGAATTTCTTTTGGAAAGTACGGACAGTGCCCGGCCAGCCTCTGCATTCTTGGATAGACACAACTAAAATTTATAGCTAAATGGTGCAAAGCAATGGCTTTGAAGAAGACAGTTTATGGAGGTGAAAGAAAAAACCCGTGGCCACATGCGCATGCTATATGTTGGATTTGTTTTTCAGAAAAGGTTTTTAAAAATGTATATGTCGAGATATTCTATTCACGACTATCATTGTTTATGGATAATATGTTTTATATGTAAAAAACAAGTTTTAGTATAGCTGACATGTCAAAAAGGTCAATCTCTCTGCTCCAAAACACATGATGTCTTAGATGTCGGCACGACCTCCAACAAAAATCTTAAAACATTCATGTCGTTACAAAAACAAGATAAATAAATATGTAACGGAAATGGTATTCACTATGAATCTAAGTAAGTTTCCTTCATATACTTGTAGTCAGATTCAAATACATTTTGACTACGGGAATCAGGAAAACCATGTAATTTGGAACGAAGGTATACTATATTTTATTTGGCAAAGCACTACAGAAGGTACACTTTTTTTTCTCAAAACTTCAGAGTACAATGTTGATAGCCATTTGACCTATTACATTGCTTATTCATTATCATTCATGGTGTGAAATGAAAGGCCCACTGGTTTCGTATAATTCTTTTTGGATACCAATGCTGATGCCGACCTGCACCGAAATTTGCAGCACATTTTCCATGGCTCTAACCATCTCTACAAAGAGAGGGTTGTTTGCTGAGACTAATGACTAATTGTCCTTAAGAAGTAATAATCAAACTAAACTACAGCCCCATCTCAAAATATAAGGTGCATTTGACTTTCCATAATTTTCAAGTTTATGATTTTCACTTAATTGTAATATTCTAAAAAGTAGTAAAGGAATATATTACATAAATGTGTTTGCATGATAATACATATAGTGATGTTAATCATACGCGGGCTCAATCATATACTTCCGCATATTTTATTAATAAAAGTTTCAAAATTTAGCACCAAATATAATAACGCGCCTTATATTCTGGACGGAATGAGTAATGACTGCCCTATCAATTCACACCGTATTATTAGTTACATGATCCTTTCAGTGTACAGTAAAATATCATTTATGAGTCTACAGGAACCTTTGACAATTGACATAGTATGCCTTTTCAATGTTTTGAAAGATTTTCCTTAATTATGTGGCTCATATATACATAACGATACATCCACTAATTGGGATGACAAACCTACCTACTGATTAATGGAGAGAAAAATACATGGTGTCACAATCCAACATGCTTGGACAACAAGAGGCTGCAACTAGCTGCAAGAGTACTGGTCCATTGATGCAGAAAGCGAATAAATTCAGTGGAAAAATATGTGCATATATGTACAATTAATGGTACTAGTACCACACCACACTTTGTAATTTAATTCAGCCCATGGAAAATTCCCAATTTTATTACCGCTAATAGTATAATTTCCCCAGCATTATTGCCAGTACACTTGCAGTACTAATATGCATTGCATTTTCAGGTTAGCTATATACCACCATATATGATGCTTCCTTCTGGTATAACCCCTCTTATTTTGAGTATAAATTTAACACCTGACTTTCAAATTTAAATACAATGGTGAACTTTTTATGGTATGTTACTGGTTTATTCTTAGTTAACTCGGTGGTCCAAGTTAGATGCAAAATACGACGGGGGGCTTACATATATACCAGACAAGAGAAAGCATATGTTTGGCTAGCTCGCGGTGTACGGCTAAGATGAAAGGAGTTAAGTTGATCAAAGTGGCAAAAGCTAAGATGCACCCTCTCTCTCTCTCTCTCTCTCTCTCTCACTCACTCACACACACACACACACACACACATCGGTGCATGTAGATGATATTGATGCATATCCATACAAACTTATTCCTAGGACCCAGCATGACCACACAAGTGCAGCATGAGTGCATAAAGGTTACGCAAGAGCAAGTGCAAGCCAGCAACTCTCTCTCTCTCTCTCTCTCTCTCAACCCTAGCTTGGAATTCTTCTCTCTTCATGCTTGCATGTCAATCCTTATTTGCTACACAAAAACTATGCTATATATGATACACATACACATATACTATAGCATACTTGCAAGTAGTAGTTAGCTCTTTCTCTCTCACACACATACATATATACTTTTAGAGCTGTACTATATACCGATGATGGAATCCCATGAACACCACCACCACCTCCTTGGCTTCTCCTCCTCCTCGCCGGTGACTCCCAACCCCGCCGCCATGGCCATGGCCTTCGACCACCACGGCCTCCTCGCCCTCCACGACGACATGCGACCGCGACCAGGAGGTTCCGACGATAGGTCATGGCCACCGCAAGTGTCGAAGCTCTCTCTATACGACACGGCCGGCCCCGCTGGTGGTGGATCTTCTTATTCGCTGGCTGGCAGAGAGCATGAGCTGCAACCTTTCACGGTAGCGCCGCCGTCGATGATGTCCATGCAGCAGCAGCAGCAGCAGCAGCCCTTCCGGTTAAATAGCTCCAAATACCTTGGCCCCGCGAAGGAACTGCTCCGTGAGTTCTGCAGCCTCGAAGGGGATGCCATGAAGGGCGGCGCGATGATGCGAGCTCCAAAGCGGGATGACGACGTGGAGGCGTCTTCACCGGCTTGTGGCCCATGGGGTGCCAACCAGTCTGTAAGTTTCATGGATTACATGGGGCTCGAGAGGAGGAAGGCCAGGCTACTGTCCATGGTTGAAGAGGTAGGTGCACACACAAGCCCACTGTACTTGTTGCTACTCTATTACTGGTTTCACTAGAGCTAAATAATCAGTTCCTGCCTACTCGGTCAATCTTAGATTAATTTGCCAAGCGATGCCTAGCTCTCACCCTCACTAGCAATTTTTTAGTCTGTTAATTTCTTGTTAGTAAACATGTCTACATTAGCGCACAGTGCATTTGTAGCTAGTTAGTGATAGATACAGTTTCTGAAGTTTCTATCCTCACTCTTATAGACAACTTTTCAACCTATCTAGGCATCTTGCTATCTGCAATTAGCAATACAACTTTTATCACATATATATTCCTGGTGTTGATTCTTTTTACCGAGCTGCATCTGTTTTTCTTTTGTAAAAAATGTAGTCCATCATTTCTTGATCACCGACATGATTATACATTTAGTTATGGGTACATGCCAGAAATAAAAATGCTATTTGTGGTGATAATTACTAGCTATAGTAAGAGAGTATAACTAAAAGTAAATTAAGAAGGATTCTAGCTTCATGATTAATGAATTCAACTGGTATTATATATTATGAAGGTGGACAGGTGCTACCGGCGATATCGTGAGAAAATGCGGGCGACAGAGATGTCGTTCGAGGCCGTGGCCGGCACGGGGGCAGCACAAGTGTACACGAAGCTGGCAATGTGTGCCATGTCACGCCACTTCCGGTGTCTGAGGGATGCGCTCGTGGGGCAGATACGAACTTTGAAGAAGTCAATGGGGGAGAGCAGGGATGCCGGTGGCATGTTGGTAGCACCGGGTGCGTCAAAAGGGGACACGCCGAGGCTAAGGGTTGTGGACCAATGCCTGCGGCGACAAAGGGCGTTCCAGCAATATGGTGGTGCCGCCGCCATTGCGAGCTGCCCATGGCGTCCTCAGCGTGGCCTGCCAGAGCGCGCTGTCGCCGTACTCCGTTCGTGGCTCTTCGAGCACTTCCTCCACCCGTAAGTGTGTTCCAAACAATCTATCTCCATCTTCAACATCAAACTATATATCCATGTGTTCGAAGTCACTCTATATAACTCATAAATGAAAGTTGTGCCACCATCTCACTAAAGTTTCCCCACTCCAAAAAGTGCAATTTTAGGCAATCGGTAGTTTAAAAAACAAACAACTGAAAACTATAAAAAGGAAGGTACTTGGCAAAATGAATTAAACAGAACAATGTGAATTAACAGGTATCCGAATGACGTAGACAAGCAAATTCTGGCGCGCCAATCCGGTTTATCGAGAAGCCAGGTTTGTTATTCAAACATGAGCACAAGATAACTATCTAAATCTTTTTTCGTTAAATATATTTTCTGTGAATATGAATGTATGATAATTACACCCTTAACTAGTAGAACCTAATTCATTTTCTAGGTTTCCAACTGGTTCATCAATGCAAGGGTTAGACTATGGAAGCCCATGATAGAGGAGATGTACGTGGAAGAAACTATACAACATGACGACAACGGCGCCAATGGTGGCAGAGGCGATCCTGCTCCCACGGATCATCACAAGAACAACTTGGCAGCATGGACGACCGCTACGACAACCGGAGATCAAAGTTTTCATCACCATAGCGGCATAAACAACCCTGGTGACTGCTTCGTCCCATCCTCCCTTGTTGCTGATGGCGGCCAATTTCTCCATGGCTACCCAAGTTTGCACAGTGATAGCGGCAATGACGCGATGTCGCTTACCTTGGGACTCCAGCAGCAATGGGCATTTGCATCACCGGTGATGATCATGCAACAACAGTCGCCAGTCATGATTGGAACTGAGGAGGAAGACGCGGTGCTACCATATAGGAACCTCATGGGGTCCGAGCTGCTGCATGATTTCGTAGGCCAGGAGCCTAGGAGACAAGAACATATCTAGTGCTACGACCCATATAGGTGCTACCAGATTCTTAGGCAACATATACCGATTGATTATGTGTATATTCTAGTACAACTTAAGAAAATTATTAGTTATAAATGTCTATAACCACTATTTATTTATTCCGTTCCTGAAAATTTGTAGTAAGCACTAAGAAAGGAAGTCCCAATGTAAAAATACCTATACCAAAATGTGGTCGGACGCCACGCCGACCTTAGTTGTTGTTCCTTTGTCCTATATATGCGGATTTTCTTCTTCTCTTGACTGCTGAAAATTCTTCTCAAATTCTTCTCAAAATCTAGCGGAGCATTAATTTGAGATCATATAAAATACTTAACGAATTTTCTTCTTCTCTTGACTGCTGAAAATTCTTCTCAAAATCTAGTGGAGCATTAATATGAGATCATATAAAATACTTAACGAAATATCGTAACCTTTTTTTTTGGAAAAATCTTTTTTTTTGCAGGGAAAAAATAATCTTATTTTTTAGCTGTTTTCACAATCCAAGTGGATATTTTGGTCGAAATAGATGAACATTCACTGCTTGGTACGAGCAGTTGGCTATCTCAGAAAACAACCAACCAAAAAAGAGATGAACATTCAGCACAAAGGATAAAACATTTTTCTAAAATGTTTGATTTTGCGCTGAGCATTTTTTTTCTAGCTACCCTTTCAATTGTCGTGAATCATAGGGACACTTTTAGTTTTAAAAAAATTGTTCCATGTTCTCACTTCTAGCTTCACCGATTTCCATATTTGTACCATTTACATGGGCTTTTAGTTTAATTTGAAGTTGGCATCTTTGAATGATGAAATGATACAAATACGTCATGTCTTGGATTGTACAATTTAGAAACTGTGTGCTCAGATTTTTCACAATATGTTCTAATACACCTTTTCTTTATAAACATGTGCTAGAACAACTATGACTGGAAAATAAAGTAGCTTCTAAAAAAAGATATTTCTTAGATAACTTTATAGTGTAGATAAGAATAATCGAAGATATACTAGTTTATTTGGAGATAATCAAAGGTATACAGTTAGCCGTGTTTGCATCACTGGGCCTAGAAGGAACAAAGAGGATCTGTATTGGCTTTAGTTCTTGTGGGCTACACCAGCCCGGCGATGCTTCGTTCTCCATGGATACAATAGAAAAAAACGCTATCTCCTCCCTCCTCATCAAGAGATCCCTGTATGAGCGCTCCTATTCCCTGACTTGCACGCTAACGGGCGAGCAATCGGATACCCCTTGTGAGATCTCCTGTTCGACCCCATAGGCATCAAACAATGTAGTTGATGCCTGAAGCAAGTGCCAATGGGATGTCCTGATTCTGGCACGAGTTTTTTTTCGCTTTTCCTTTTATCTTTATTCATTTTAAAAAATATTTAAAATTATAAAAAATGTTCTGGATTTAAAAAATCCGGTCAACAAGTTTAAATGTGTTCATGGATTTTTAAAAATGTTCAATAATTAAAAACATCAGAAATTTGACAAAATGTTTCAATTTTTAAATGATTGAAATTTCATAAATTATTAATGAGTTTGAACAAAAAAGTTCTTGAATTTCAATAAATGTTCCTGAATTTTAAAAATGTTCATGGACTTAAAATACCATTTGAATTTCCAAAATAATGTTCACAGATTGAAAAATATTTAGAAACTCATTTTTTTTCACAATTTTGAATAATTTTCAAATTTTCTAAAATCATTCATGGATATGAAATAAAAATTTAAAAGCAAAAAATTGAAAATTGTTAATTATGATTTTAAAAAGTTCAGCGTATAACAAAAATATTTATAAATTTCAAATTATATTAGAAAATGTTCAGTGTGTATTAAGGAAATTCAACTTATATTATAGAAGTGTTTATTGTGAATTCGAAAATGCCCACTGTACTACGCTCAATGGGGTGGCAAATATAGAGCTACCAAGCTATATGTATGGGCTTATTTGATGTTTGTATCGGTTTTTTGAATCATGTAAAAACAGAAAACTGCCTAGTAAAATTTCTGAGATATTCAAAATATTTGTATTAAAAAAATGAAATTTCAGAAATTTTCGTTAAATATCAATATGTTCTTTCAGAAAATGTTCAAGAATTTTAAAAAATATTCCTTTATTCGGAAAGTATTAAGGAATTTTCAATATCTTCGTGATTAAAAAATGTTTTGAAAGTTAAATATATTAAAATAAATAAATAAATATCCATGCATTTTTAAATATTTTGACTTTTAAAAATGCTTCATTTTTTTTGTAAAAACATGAGTTTCATGAAAATGAAATGAAAATCAAAACCCCAAAAGGAAGCTGACTAGAAATGAAACAGAGAAAATTTCTAGAACCTCGAAATAATACCGGTTGGGTTGAAAAACGATCGGCCCTGACACGCTGTCCTCGTCCATGTGCAACTCCAGCTCTGCGATATGGGTGAGCTAAAAACATATATGTCTAAACATTTGACAAAATCTTGCATTTTTGTATTTGAAAATTAAAATATCTTGCATTTGTGGGTTGGTTATATTGCCTGCGCTTATTGCGAATCCAATGCCACTTCTCGGATATCCAATTCTGCTACCAATAATTCTTGGGTATCCATTTCAGCTATCCGATATAGTGCTCGTTTTTTTTCGGGTTTAGGTTATAAGGTTCGGTTTTTCGGGTTCGGGCTTCGGTATATCGGGTTTTATGCTAGCGTGAGCATCAACTACCCTCTCGGGCATGGTGGAGGTGGTGGGCAAGCCTACTAGGAATTATTTCAGCAAGTTTTTCACCTCATCCAACATTGATGTTTTAAGCGCGTCCATGGATACAATCAAAACATCTCTTGCGATAATCGTGTTGTCCACGACGGGTGCAACCTATTGAATCTCATGTTAATTTTTCATGGTCATAATCTTTTGGCGGTAAAGCCCTTATAAAGAGACAAATCTCTGATACCAATTGAAAGGATCGAAATGGTCAACTAGAAGAGTGGGTTGAATAGGCCACTAACAACTTAACTTTGCTCCCAAATTTTAGGCCCAACAATGAAATGGGTTGTCTAGATATGCAACCAGGTGGATAACCTATATGCCAAGCACAACACATATGAAGTACAAGAAAAGGTAAACACAAGATAAAAACTTGCAGAAAATCAAGGTAAGATGTGTAACCACAAGTGGAGACGATGAAGACGAGGATGTGTTTCCGAAGTTCTCTCCTTTGGGGGAGGTACGCTTCTGTTGGAGGGGTGTGGAGGCAAAATACTCCCCAAGCGTCCCAAGGACTCACCCTATTCTCCTCACGCTCTTGCACAATGCAAGGTGTCGTGAGTTCACTAGCGGTGCTCTTCAAGGCGGCAACCAGAACCTTTACAAACAAGGTTGGGGCAATCTCCACAACTTAATTGCAGGGTCCCAACACCATCACGGAGTTTCAAACAACTGGAATGTGGCTCCAAGATGACATATTTCGTCTAGGGTGCCCAAACACCCAAGAGTAACGAGACCCACAAGAAATGTGTGGGGAGAATCAAGTTCCCTTTGGTGGAAATGTAGATCTAGATCTCCTCCCTCAATCCCTAGGAAATCAACAAGTTTGATTGGATAGAGATGGAAATCGGGAAAAATTGAGCTTAGGGCATTAATGGAAGAAAGAGTGGGGCAAGAGGTAGGTGGAAGGTGGAGGAACCGCCTCCTTAAATAGTTCCACCAAAATCCAACCGTCATTAGAAGATCTAATTAACAACGCGGTACAACCGCTCCAGAGAGTGGTAGAACCGTCCAAACCCCCTTTTAGCAGCTTGCTGGGTCCAGACGATACAACCACTAGGAGAGGTGGTACAACCACTTCAGTAAGAGGCACTGCTGAGGCCCAACCGGTGCAACCGCTAGGCCTAGCGGTTGTACCAGTTATTCTTCAATTAACCAGAAAAACCAATATGGCAGTTCACAATTACCACTGCCAGACCCGAGAGGACCCCCCGGGGCGGTAGTTGGGCTGACACTTGAGCCGGTAGTACCGGCCAGGGGAGGCCACGATAGAACTGCTCAAACAGTCGATACAACCACTGGGCACAGCGTGCTGTTTCCCTCTCAACTGAGTGAGTTGTGCGATCGCTTGGGTGAAAACTGCACTACTAAATTTTGGATCTCTCTCAAACAGATAGGTAGGAATATATGTGGGTGCAATATAATTTTGTGTACGTGACCTGATTTCAGCCGTACCTTTCGAAGTGGACCACCTCTTACCAGTATGGATTTTCTACGATAAAAAAATAAACACGTTGGAAAGGCCGTCTTCAGTCTTTTCCTTCTAGAGGGGTGCCTAACCATCTTATGCCATGTAAGTATGTCTGTGTAGCTCAAGCACAGCTCAAGCACACAGTTAGTAAGAAAATTGCGTTGTTATCAGGACGAAAACACTTACGACGGGAGATGTTTCCGCTACGGCAGACTCACATGCCCTAGCTCGAGGGGCTCGCTAACAACCTGGTCGAGTTCCCCACCATGTCCATGGGAGTAATATTAGAGAAGGGGCGAGCGAGGGTGGACATAGGGTTGAATTTTAAAATATCTTCGTAATTAAAAAATGTTTATGAATGTTAAATATATTCAAAATTTTCAATAAATGTTCATGTATTTGTAAATATTTTTACTTTTAAAAATGCTCCATTTTTTAAAATAAAACCATGAATTTCATGAAAATGAAATAAAAATCAAAACCCCAAAAGGAAACTGACTAGAAATGAAACAGAAAAAATTTCTAGAACCCCGAAATATTCCCGGTTGCCTGAAAAGGAACAGCCCTAACACGTTGTCCTTGTCCATGTGCAACTCCGTCTCTGCTATATGGGTGAGCTAAAAAACATATATGTCTAAACATATGACCAAATCTTGCATTGTTGCATTTGAAAATTTAAATATCTTGCATTTGTGGGTTGGTTATATCGCCTGCGCTTATTGCGAAGCCACTGCCACTTCTCGGGTACCCAATTTTGCTACCAATAATTTTTGGGTATCCATTTCAGCTACCCGATATGGTGCTCGGTTTTTTGGGTTTAAGCTGTAAGGGTTTGGTTTTTCGGGCTCGAGCTTCGGTGTATCGGGTGTTATGCTAGTGTGAGCATCAACTACCTTCTCGGGGGCAAGCCTACTAGGAATTATTTCAGCAAGTTTTTCACCTCGTCCAACATTGATGTTTTAAGCGTATCCATGGATACATTTGAAACATCTCTTGCGATAATCGTGTTGTCCACAATGGCTGCAACCTATTGAATCTCATCGTAATTTTCAGTGGTCATACTCTTTAGGCAGTAAAGCCTTTATAAAGTGACAAATAAGATACCAATTGAAAGAATCGTTATGGTCGACTAGAATAGAGGGTTGAATAGGCGACTAACAACTTAACTTCGTTCCCAAATTTTAGGCTCAACAATAAACTGGTTGTCTAGATATGCATCCAGGTGGACAACCTATGTGCCAAGCACAACACATATAAAGTACAAGCAAAGGTAAACACGAGATAAAAGCTTGCAGAAAATAAAGGTAAGATGTGTAATCGCAAGTGGAGACGATGAAGACGAGGATGTGTTTACAAAGTTTCCTCCTTTGGCGGAGGTACGCTTCTGTTGGAGGGGTGTGAAGGAAAAATACTCCCCAAGCGTCCCAGGGACTCACCTTATTCTCCTCACACCCTTAAACAATGCAAGGTGTCGTGAGTCCACTAGCGGTGCTCTTTAAGACGGCAACCGGAACCTTTACAAATAAGGTTGGGGCAATCTCCACAATTTAATTGAAGGGTCCCAACACCACCACGGAGTTTCAACACAAAGGAATGTGGCTCCGAGATGACCTATTTCGTCTAAGGCGCCCAAACACCCAAGCGTAACGAGATCCACAAGAAATGTATGGGGAGAATCAATTTTCCTTTGGTGGAAATGTAGATCTACATCTCCTCCATCAGTCCCTACGAAATCTACAAGTTTGGTTGGATTGAGATGGAGATCGGGCAAAATCGAGCTTAGGTCATTAATGGAAGAAAGAGTGAGGCAAGAGGTAGGTGGAAGGTGGAGGAACCGCCTCCTTACATAGATCCACCAAAATCCAACCGTTATCTGAAGATCATATAACATGGTACAACCGCTCCGGAGAGCAGTAGAACCATCCAAGCCACCTTTTAGCAGCCTGTTGGTTCCAAACGATACAACCGCTAGGCGAGGTGGTACAACCACTTCAGCAGGAGGCATTGCTGAGGCCCAACCGGTAGAACCGTTAGGCCCAGCAGTTGTACCAATTATTCTTCTATTAACCAGAAAAGCCACCCTGGCATCTTACAAGTACCACTGCCAGACCCGAGAGGACCCCCTGGGGCGGTAGTTGGGCCAACTGTTGAGCCGGTAGTATCGCGCTTGGGGAGGCAACGGTACAACTGCTCAAACAGTCGATACAACCACCGGATAGAGCGTGCGGTTTCCCTCTCCGCAGAGCGAGTAGTGCAACCACTTGGGTGGAAACTACACCGCTAAATTTTGGATCTCCCGCAAACAGATAGGTAGGAATATATGTGCGTGCAGTATAATTTTGTGTATGTGATCTGATTTCACCAGTACCTTCCGAAGTGGACCACCTCTTAATAGTACGGATTTTCTATGATAAAAAAATAAACTCGTTGGAAAAGGCCGTCTTTAGTCTTTTCCTTCTAGAGGGGTGCCTAACTGTCTTGTGCCATGTAAATGTTGGCCAATAAGCCGCGGCAGGACGCGGTGGGAGCGCGCTCGTCGTGTTGGACGCGTCGGGTTCGAGCTGGGGCACGTCGGGTTTGTGGTGCGTGTGTGTGTGAGTGTGTACGTGTGTAGCATGGTGTGTCCGCGCGGGGTGCGCAGCGTATGCGTGTGTGTAGGGCTAGGCCGTTGGCGAGACAAGGAGTGCGCTGAGTTGGTCCGTTGCGGGCTCGCCACGACCCGGACGTGTGCGTGCATGTCGTGGGCACGACCAGAGCGGGCCGGACCAAACGCTCGACGTGGGCTGGGCCGTGGGTGCATGCCCTGGCGTATCCCTTGATATAAGTAAACCCTGTGTGCGTTGTAACGGTGGTGGCCGGAGTTTGTGCTCAGGAAAATTGCCGTTTGTGCGGCGGGCGTTCGTGCGCCAGAACACCCCGAGTCCACCGTGAGATCTTTCCCTTCCTTCTTCTTCCTCGTCGGTCCGTGCCAGAGAGAGAGAGAGAGGGCATCGAGGGAAGGGGCTTCGGTTCCAACAATTGGTATCAGAGCCATCCTTGCGAGCTGATCGCCAGCGGCCATGTCACTGGTACCGTACGGAGGCGGCGGTGGTGGAGCGATGTCGCTGCCGGTCCCGCCGCTGACGCCGACGAACTACACGTCCTGGGCGATCAAGGTGGAGGCGTTCCTTGACGCCCAGGGGCTGTGGTGCGCGGTCGCCCCGGCGGAGGGTGCGGCGGTTGACACCAGCAAGAGCAAGACGGCGAGGGCTATGCTGCTCGGAGCGTTGTCGGAGGAGGTTCTGCTGCCGGTGATGAGGAAGACCACCGCGAAGGAGGTATGGGACTCCCTCAAGGTGCGCTTCGTCGGCGCCGATCGGGTGCGGGCAGGCAGCTCGGCTCACGACGCTTCGCGGAGACTTCGATCGCCTGAAGATGGCGGACAGCGAGGAACTGGACGGCTACGCTGGGAGGCTCGGAACCATGACGGCGCGCTATGCCAGCTTGGGGTCGACGCTCGACGACGAGGCGCTCGTGAAGAAGCTGCTGGACACCGTCCCCGATCGCCTGTACCCCGTCGTCGCCGGAATCGAGCAATTCTGCAACGTCGGTGAGATGCCCTTCGAGGAAGCCCTGGGGTGGCTCAAGGCATTCGACGAACGGACGCGGCGGTGCGGCCAGGACGGCAGTGGGCACGACGGCGAGT
Source organism: Hordeum pubiflorum (assembly GCA_000582825.1). Lineage (NCBI taxonomy): Eukaryota > Viridiplantae > Streptophyta > Magnoliopsida > Poales > Poaceae > Hordeum > Hordeum pubiflorum. The sequence continues at coordinate 12,707 of CBMN010038083.1, forward strand.
AGCTGATGCTGACTGCTGCATAGTGGGCGGCTCGGCAGCGACAACGGTGCGGCCAGGACGACAGTGGGCACGACGGTGAGCAGCTAATGCTGACTACTGCACAGTGGGCGGCTCGTCAGCGACAACGGGGCGGCGGCGGCTTCGACAACGACAAGGACGGTGGTAGCAGCACGGCGTTGGGCAACGGAGGGAAGCGCCGCGGCCGCTGCTACAACTGCGGCAGAGGGGCCATTTCAAGCGGGAGTGCACCCAGCCCTGAATGGGACCGGTGGCGGATCGCACGCTCCTGGCGGAGATCGACGACGACCTCGAGCCGGCACTCCTGTGAGCCGCGGCTTAGGGGGTGAGTGTTGGCCAATAAGCCGTAGCAGGACACGGTGGGCGCGCGTGAGGGCACGCGCTCGTCGTGTTGGACGCGTCGGGTTCGAGCCGGGGCGCGTCAGGTCCGTGGTACGTGTGTGCGTGAGTGTGTACGTGTGTAGCATGGTGTGACCGTGCGGGTGCGTAGCGTATGCGTGTGTGTAGGCCTAGGCCGTTGGCGAGACAGGGGTGCGTTGAGTTGGTCCGTTGCGGGCTCACCACGACCCGGACGTGTGCGTGCATGTCGCGGGCGCGGCCAGAGCGGGCCGGACCAGGCGCTCGACGTGGGCTGGGCCGTGGGTGCGTGCGCTGGCGTGTCCCTGGGTATAAGTAAACCCTGTGTGCGTTGTAATGGTGGTGCCGGAGTTTGTGCTCAGGAAAATTGCCGTTCGTGCGGCGGGCGTTCGTGCGCCATTTCCCTTCCTTCTTCTTCCTCGCCGGTCCGCTCCAGAGAGAGAGAGCATCAAGGGAAGGGGCTTCGGTTCCAACAGTAAATATGTCTGTGTAGTTCAAGCACACTGTTAGTAAGAAAATTGCGCTGTTATCAGGACGAAAACACTTAAGGCCGGAGATGTTTCAGCCACGACAGCCTCACATGCCCTATCTTGAGGGGCTCGCTAACAACCTGGTCGAGTTCCCCACCATGGCCATGGGGGTAATAGAGAAAGGGTGACCGAGGGTGGACATAGGGTGGATGAGAGAGAGAGAGAGAGAGANAGAGAGAGAGAGAGAGTCGTGGCCGCTGCTTGCTATCAATTTAATCATCTTCCAATATTTGATGATTTGGAAACCTCTTTGAAGTAACCATGGATTCTGTTTAGGAACATTCTGAACTGTTGTATTGTTTGCTTATGGCCAAATATTGACAAGAATTTGTGTTTGTAAACAATTTGGGAACACAAGAACATGTACTGAATAGACCCTACTACCTTCTCACAAGTAGCAGTATAAGGCAAACTCTTTTGGTTACTCCTTATTTACGCATGTTGATGATGTTCCCATGCCACAACGTCATGTGCAAAGTAGGATGATGATTACATTCAAACTGGCGTGGCTATAGCCTGAAGGGGCGTAGCCATGGACAAGTTGACCCCAAGCCTTTCAGCCATGTCCAGCCCGTTCTTCTCCACGTCCACGGGAAGCCTCCACTGGAAGCGATGCAGCAAGGACGCGAGCATGAGATGAACCATGCGAACGGCCAGCAGCGACCCCGGACACATCCTCCTCCCGGACCCGAAGGGAAGGAGCTCCAAGTCTCGGCCCTTGAAGTCCACATCCTTCTCCAGGAACCTCTCCGGCATAAACTTTTCTGGTTCCAGCCATACCTTGCCGTCATGCCCTATGGCCCACACGTTCACCAGAAGGCGTGTGCCTTTGGGAACCGTGTACCCTTGGACCTGTGTCGTCGTCTCCGCCACGTGCGGCAGCAGGAACGGCGCCGGAGGATGGAGCCGGAACGTCTCCTTCACGATGGCTTGGAGGTACTTGAGCTGTCCAATGTCGGACTCCTCAACCTGCCCTTTAGAGGCTATCACTTGGTCGAGCTCTTCCCGAGCTCTCGACATGGATGATGGATTCAGTAGCAGCTCCGCCATCGCCCATTCCACGCTGGCTGAACTTGTATCTGTCCCGGCGCTGAATAAGTCCTGATGACCAAAGAACCATGTACCATTCATGAGGTATTTGTCGCTATCGGTATAGATGTGTGCATTGCAAAGAGAGGAAGCAAGCACAGATGAATACTACTTTCTTCGTCCGAAATTACCTTGTCGTTCAAACGGATGTAAGCGACATGTAATTTCGGACCAAGAGAGTACCGAATAAAGTACTTGGAAGATAGATACCGAAAGCAACGAGAGGAGCGTCTGGCGCTCGAAGCCCTGGTCATCGTCGGTGTTGCGCTAGTCGAGCAGCACGTCGAGGAAGTTTTTCTTCGTCGGCTCACCTGCGGCTAGCACCGGGCGCTCAAATCTTAATCTTCTGCTGCTAGGCGAACTGTTGTATGATGTGATGTTCCATGCGTCCATCTCCCGTCAGACTAAGAAACTAGTGTACACCCATCACGAGCAGTGTGTCAACCTGAGTGAGTCAGTTCTTTTGCCTTTGCATTCCACATTGTTTTTTGCATGCAGCGCATCTCGATCTCTCCTCTCTCGTGAACTTTACATGCAACTCTCTCTCTCTCGTTTTCTTATCTCTTTCGGTCTGACCACCAGTCCACCACTGATTCTCTCTCACATATGTGAAAAAAATCTGGCAGCACCTCTCTCTCTTATACACAAGATTCTTTCTCTTTAAATACTAAGAAATAAAGATCCTACAAAAAACTGATCCCTCTGACTTGTCTCTCTCACATCACATATCTCACATACATTTTCTCTCTTAATTACCAGGGAAAAAAAGTCATGAATATGTATAGTATGTAGTATCTCTTTTGGTCAAACAAGCGATGCATACTACTCCCTCCGTTTTTAAATATAAGTCTTTTTAGGGATTTCACTACCGACTATATACGGAACAAAATGAGTGAATCAACACTCTGAAATATGTCTATATACAGCCGCATGTAGTTTCTAGTGGAATCTCTTAAAAGACTTATACTTAGGAACGGAGGAAGTAGTATCAAATAAATCCCTGCACGTTTACTAATTGTGTCAAACGGATTCAATGAGGAGGTAACCCAGGCCACCAGAAGCTGGCTTGGAGTGCTCTCGCCTACACGAATCACAACGGGAATACACGGCTGCGATAAGGGGCACCGTGAAGCTCGACCTACACTGCAACTTCTCGTATTTATATACCTTCAGAAATGATCCATGATGAGTTCCGTCCAAGATCAGCGGCGATCACATGACCTTTATATAGTCCATATTAATGATCCATGATTACACCGACGAAGCTGGCAACGGCGATCAGCGGCGCCGGCGAATGTCCAAGTTTGGATGCGGAGTAAACACAACGAGCACCAGGGGTAGCAGCTTCCAAGCGGTGGCTGACGACCAATGCATCGTACAAGCAGCCGGTGGCCTGGCGGTGGCGATATTCAGAATCGAGTCGTCTAGAGTTAGGTTCCTCGAGGATGTATCCATCAGGATAATGCGGCAGTTTTTTCCTTGAGGGGTAGATAATGCGATAATGCGGCAGCTAGGCCATAAATTATTTTGCCTCTTGGACTTGGGCCATGCGACAGTGTGAGGCTATTTAATTACTCTAATGGCTGTGACTAAATTACCATGGGCTGCCTAATCTAGTACAGTTAATTATCATAACCTCCGCCACTGGTCACTAGATACATTGTGATACATATCTTCATACGGAATGTATTCCCTCCCGTCCTATAGAGAAGGCGTATTATATTTTTTCTCCACATTGCCCGTAAGCAAGGCGCAGGGTGTGAATAGGTGCTCTTCGGAAAAATGCTAGACACACGGACTGAACCAACAAAACTTTACGGACCAACTGACTTGTCCCGTTTTAA
>CBMN010038086.1:74-12022 GCA_000582825.1 Hordeum pubiflorum
AAAACCGCTTGTCATTTCCTTTGGCTCCCCGTTGGGTTCAATACTTTTACCTATCGAAAGGACTACGATTGANNNNCTATACTTGTGGGTCATCATGTGGTTATATGCAGCTTCGGCCGCTTAGCCGTCCGCGGGACAGAGACGCCATCGACACCCTCATCGCCGACCTCCGCGCGATGGCTCTCCGCTTAGCGCCGCCGCTCCCTCCGCCACCGCCAGAGCCGGATTAGCCACTTGGTGGCCTTTGTTGCTGTAGTGTTTTTTTGTTCAGGGCTTGTCGAGCTGTGCCCGCAGCAGTACCCTTGTTGAACCTCTTCTTATGAGACCTCTGTGTGGGTGTGGGTGTGTTGTTTGAACTCTGTTGGATGTTGTGGCTTGGTGGTTTGCTTTATATATAAAGAGGGACGAAAGCCTTTTTCGATAAAATAATAAATAAATAAGAATTTAAAATTTTGAAAAAATCGTTATAAAGTTTCATGATTTTCACTTATGTCATTTCATGCTCAAACTTTTGAAGCACTCAAAACATTTGTCACTGTCTGGCACAAAAATAATTCAGATTTTTTTATTCATTTTCCAATATTTTTGATCTTACTATTTATACGAACTCATTTCATCTCAAGCTAAGAAACACCGCCTTCGCCAACTATAGGCTATATCTTGTTGGGAGGTTATTTATAAGTAGATGCGACTAGCGTCGTCGGGGGTATATGAAGATGTCTTTGACTGATCTCACGGGATTCGATCGGTGTTTCTCTTCGTTGGTTCCATTTTCGTCTAAATCCATGTATCTACATGTTGGATTATTTCGATCTACACTTCTATTTATCTGTGTGAGTTGTTGTTCCATGCGCTGGTCCTATGAGGCCTTAGTAGGACTGCTGCAACAAGGTTTGCCCGACTTCGTCGAAGAGGGACGATGTCGGCGGCACACCTTCAACTCGCTTCAGTACTTGTAGTCGTCGTTAAGTGGTCTTCGGATCATGATCTAATTTTATTTTTTGATGTTTTTTTAAAATCTTGATTGTTGATGAGTACATAGGATCTTTTTTAAAAAAGCACTAGTTAGCTATAAACATGTGTTAAGACGGTTTTTTTGGGTGTCTTTTCTTAAAAAAGAAAAAAACAATAACGTAAGCGGCGATCGGGAGTTCGGGACGGAGCCGGCGAAGGTGCCCCGCTTCCGCCTCCGCGCCATGGGGGCAACCAGCTCGGCGCGGATCTTCAACATCCCAGCTCCGCAGGTGCTGTTTACCTTTCCCTCTTTCCCCCTCCCCCCTAGGCACCGGCGGCGTTCCGGCCTCCGGCCTCCGGCACCCGTGGTCGCCCTCGAGATGACAGGGCCATTTTATCGCCAAACTTTTGGGGTTCACATAGGCAGTCCGGCTACTTCTCAACTTATGTACTCAAATCGGCAGCGAGCATCGGTTTCTGGGGGATCGCTGCTGACTACTGTTGTGTTTAATGGCCAATCGTGGCAGAAATCCCAGCTTTTGTGGTGTTGGAATAAACCTAGATTTGACAATGTCGCTGTGCGGATTCTATTGTTTGTTAAAAATCGTTTATTATAGGCTTACCAGTTACCATCCGTGACTAAACTTAGAAAATATCATCATTAGCCAGTCGATTAGCAGGTCAAACTTGCAGAGTCTCTAACATCCGCACTGAATTTGGTGGGTCTTGTGTGAGTCTCGACTGCTCAATGTCATGCTGAAACAATGCAGACCATCACCCCATCAGACTTCGACATTTTTAGGCTCGAATTGCTGCATTGGGACCATGCACCAAAAAACAGATTGTCTTATTTCTGACAAAGCCATATTTGTATGGCTCCATATCTTGAAAAATATCCATAACCATTCTTTCGCGCTACTCTTGACATGGACTATCCGACATCGCCTCCTGGATACGCTCACAGATTTTGCCCTCTGGCCTTGTTTCATACGTTAACCTGTCCACATGGAGCAGACTTATTAATTGCAAGAATTTATTTACAAGATTAGATGTGCCTTGACATCGTACTATCTTCCTATCTTCAACTGTGTTGTCATAAGCTAGATGCATAATCCTATATTTTCTCCTAGATATTGGACATTTGTTTTGAGACATAATCCTTCATTTGCATCGGTACCAACCTAATGAGAATTTCCCTGTAACAATTTATGCCAAAACGTTGATGTCTTGGATAAGGTGAAGAAATATTCACTCGAAACCCACCAGATGCATCGGAGAGTGGTTCTTTTATTTGACCGTTTTGTCTTTCGGTCGACGCCACCGTCAACGCTTTTGTTCATTTTCACGTTTTGTTGGCATTTCTTCTAATACAAATATGACATTCATATAGATGAATGTTCTAGCAAAAAATATTAACAAAATCGACGGAGTCCCTTATTGTACTGCAACGTACAATTCACTGCAATTGTCGATGGAGAATCTCCTACAAGTTGCTTATGAAATGAGAAATCAAATGTGTTCAGTACTCCTACTTCCATCTACTGATCTACGGTTGAATTGTAGTCAGTCACGAGACACAAGCTCTTTTGCTCTTGCCACAAGAGCAGACATAGGCGTGCTGTACTCCATGAAACCTACATCAGCCATGAAGAGCTTGTAGTTCTCAGCTTTTGACACTGTTTGTTCCACCCTTGATAGTGCTTCCGTTATCTTGAATCGTTGAAGCAATCTGCATAGCGAGAATTGCACTCCATCAAGTGTATGACTTGCTCAAGTATCACCCTCCTGATCCCAGGGCAATGAGCGCTAGGTTTCATATTTGCATTCAGTATGTCGACAAGCCTCTTCAGAAATCTCTGCTTAATCTGATCATTGTCTAGTTGTCGGGTGAACTCTTCAGGAATAACTTTACATGTCTGTGAACTAAGTCCAATCAAGATCTCTAGTTCTGCCCCATCCGCGCCCATTATTCTTTCCAACACCTGTAATGAGATGTATCACTATCAGTCAAAAGATGATGCATAGCTCTATCTATATAATTCAGTGGTAATGGTAAATTTTGTCATCCCTCTGTAATAGTGCACATATTGCTGGAATTAGCGGCGCTCACCTCTCGTAAGGTATGAGATAACTCCTGCAGATCTGACTCTTTGAGCTCGGATCGAGCGTGCATGCACAGATTACTCAACACACTTGCCGCCACATATATGCATTTCTTATCATGGTTCAGGATCATAGTTTTGAGTTCCTTCATGAACTCTGGTTCCTTCAATATAACCAAGCAGTTATGGACACTTTCTGTTGTCAGCATTGCCAGTGCTTGCCCGGCGACCTTTCGCAGCAAGTGATCAGCATTGGTACTCGTGGTTCCTTCTGCATCAAGAAATGCATGCACCAGCTTGGTAATGATCACTTCGACGCAACCAATGTCCTGCCTCGTTTTCTCATCAACGGCAATGTTTCTGAGGATTCCTGCAACAAACTTCCTCGATTCCTGGCTGCTGCGGTTGTCTCCAAGGATGTCTGAGAGGTTACTCAATAGGAAGGGATGTTTTGATATCTTGTACCGCAGTGTCATGCCGATTTCCCCGCCAATGCTTGTTAGCCTTTGCAGCACCTTCAGTGATGATTTCAGCAGGATCTTCTGTTGTGCCTCAGTATTCATCGTGTCACTTCTGTAGCTTGTGAATCCTATGATCTTCGGAATGAGGTAATCTACTTTGCTGATTTCCACACAGATGTCTTGATCACAGCTAGCAAGACTGTCTATAATTGACATGGCTAGTGCAGGCAGAAGATCGTGGTCTGTGAGCAGCTGATCCTTGGGCATTGACCAGAATTCTGAAATTCGCTGCCAGCATCTGAGCATGCAGGACTTCTTTTTGTAGATGCCAACTTGTTGGGTCAAGCTTGTTTGTGTTTGCATCAGATTTTCGGTGTCCAGAACCAGAAGTTTGCTTCGTCTCTGCAATTGGTTGTCAGCTGCTTGTTGGGCATCTTCTGTATTGACAAGTGGATCATGTCTTTCTTCTTGTTCATCATATGGGTCTAGGAGTGGATTTCCTCTTTTCAGTCTGATATCAGTGTCAAGAAGTGCAAATACAAGCTGCACTGTACCAGGAATAGTGACCACACGAAGGTTCTTTGCAAGTTCAGTGGTGACCTTTGCAGCATATGTTCTGATACCTGTATCCTTTGGACTTGTCCGATCCAACATTCTGATTATTCTGGCCAGGTAGAAGTAGTGAGTGTTGAAAGTAGCTGTGCCTTGGTTGGCTCCCATTGCAGAAAGTTGTGCATCAAACGAATACCATGGAGCTGATTCTTGGATGAATCCGAATTTACAGAATCCATGGCAAAGTTGCTCAGGCTGATCTTCTTTGGAGCAAGCACACCTTCTCGCATGCATTTCTCCAGGGCATATGCATAGTACAGATCGACAGATTCCACTCCCCAGTAACCTCTAAACCCACCACAATGGACAAGGAATCTCCGAGGGATGAAAGAAAAGAACTCGAGCATGCAAGCCACAACATAAAGGATTCCTTGTCCAAGCACCATCCAATAGAAGATTTTAAGAGATGCTGCCAGGTTCTGTTCATCATCCTTGTAATTATGCTGTAAGCTCAAGCTTGCTAGGCAGATACGCAACACTGCTGCTGGAACCTGGAAGTTGCCAAATGACACCACCACCAAGGCACACACTTGGACCATCATGATAACAGACATGTCCATGAATGGATCTAAGTGTAGCATGTACACCTGCATCCCTAGTGCAGCAATCATGCACAAGTTTATAACAACCTGGCACCAAATTTCTTGTTTAATGCCAAGAATATACTATCCGCTAGTTTGATGATTCTGGTGAACGATAGCCTGCTTATTGTTACCAATAGCACTGGCACAAGTAGTGTTGTGAATAAAATCCAACAGGTCAATGAGCCCATCCCTCTGTTGAACAGAGGGGGAGCTGCCAGTAGGATTGCAACCAAGGGGCTCCACAGCGATGTGGCACGGCGTAGCGGATTGCATACATGCAGTTTCAGCCCAAACAGGAATCGTCCAGTTGCAAATATTATTACCATTGATAGAAGCATCATATCAGACAGATAATTTTCCTTCCAGAGGATCACGAAAACATCAAAAAGGCATAGTACCGCAACCAGTCCATTCCAGCCCACAGGTCTAAAAGCTCCCCTTGTGTTAAAGAACAGTTGGTAATCCATTCTGTTGTTGCGGGTGAACATCCTGAAGTATGTATATATGCATTCATTTTATTATATATGGGCATTATATAAATCACAAATCCTAGATGGTATGTAAGATCATAATGTTTAAGAAAGGTAGACATGCTTTCAGTAGGTCATAACAGCGCTGGGTTCTTAGTTTGGACCGTAAAGCTTGCCTGAAAATTTTGCAGCAGTGTGCTAATGAATTCCAACCATTAGAAAAGTTAAAGTGCTATTCTAGGGAAATATCTACTGCATACATATATTTGGAGTGTAAATTTCTTTATATAACTACTGACATGTTATTCAGGCCTTGGAGAAAGTCTAATACGTGCATCCTCTGTTCCTAAACATAAGACGTTTTGGCAGTTCAATTTATATTTAGGAATAGAGATGGTACATATGTCCGAGTATATGTACCCCTTTGTGAGTTTGTATACTTGAAAGAAATTCTAAGTGTTAATAAGATCCAGATAACCCTTTTTTTTTCGTTTTCTGTTTCGGCCATAGAGTCATCTACAACAGGTTCCCCTACCCCCCCTCCCCCAATATGTCGGGATCGTATTGTCAAAACTGGGCCTCCAACGGGCTCCCATACTCCGACTAGGCAAGTACGGCCTACTATCTTCCTTACTCTGGCGGTGTCAAACGGAGGGGAGGAGTAAGGGACGTTCGGACAATCTGCCATGTCAGCATGACAATCTGACCTCACCCGCACCCCTCCCCACCCCACCCATCCCTCCTCTACTCTCTCCGCCCTCACATGGACCCCGACACTATTACTACACCCACCTCGAACACCGCATGGGTCGTGCTAGACCTTCGGCCGCTCCAGGGAGGATTGCTTACGCGAGTGGCGGACCGAGATGGTAGCATATGAGACAAGCGATCTACCCAGGTTCGGACCCTCCCTGGAGAGGTAATTTCCCACTCCTGCTTAGAGGGTCCTAACTCGCCTTATATACATGCTCGAGCTAGGTTTACATGGCTCGCGTCAGACTAAAGGTGGGTTTGTGCCACTGGAACGATGGCCGTTTGCCAATGGATCAACGTTGCCTTGGCTCTCAAGTGTGCGCGGTACCCAGCTGGCGCCTAGGCTCGAGTGGCTGACTTGGCAACTGGTATTTCTTTACAGAGGGAGTATTTCTTATGTTCTGTATAAGCTGGCCTATCTCAGTCTAAATTAACGCTGTATGGTATACCATGGAATTTTTTCAGAAAATGTATAAATGTACGAACCCAGAAAGAAGTTCATATTCATCATGGATCTATAATTCTATATGTACTCACAAAGCTGCTTTGTCATACCTTGTAGCTTCGAGGAATACAATCGCTGTCGCATACCAGAAATCGTCCTCCAAGCTGAGGTCTTTGGAGTAGCCGCCGAGCAGCACGACAGTCGCCCAGGTGAAGGCCAGCGTGCCCAGGGCGTTGCCAAGCCTCTCGATCAGCGCGACGAAGCGAACGAAGCGATTCAGCACTATCTCCGGCGCCGGCTGCGCCGGCGGGGCTGCAGACTTCCCTGCTCGTCCGGCGCCGTCATGAGCTGGCCGTATCCGGACGTGGTGCTCTCCCCAGCCGGCACCGCTGGCCATTGGTTGGATGAGCTTTTCAGCACACGGTACGCGTCCCGGCCAGCTGGGAAGTGATCGGACGACCTTCTCAGCGGCGAATGACTGTCTGTCTGATTATATATGCAAAACTAGATTACCTGTTGCGCTCCAAATGGCACAAGATGCCATTCCAAACTAAAATAAAGGTTTGGCAATACTGATAGCCCTTTTAATAATTAGACATATTGTGACAAATGGCGCAAGGTCCCGTTTCAAACCGGTTGTGTTAGTGAAATTAGAAACAATACCTAGAAATCTCAGGGAAAAACTAAGTGGGAAACTTCTATGCAGCAAAGAAGAGAGAAACCAAAGGTTCCTCCGTTCCAAAATAAGTGTATCAACTTTATACTAACTTTAGTGCAAAGTTATACTAAGGTTGAGACACTTATTTTGAGACAGAAAATATTTGTGTACACCCTGTGTTCATAAATGTAAGACGTTTTGGCAGTTTAATTTAAAGTGCCAAAATGTCTTATACATTAGAAACAGAGGTAGTATATGATTATAAAGGTCACCGACATAATCCTTTTGGTCATTTTTACTCTGCATGTAAGATTTGTCTAAAGTCAAACTTCGTAAAGTTTGATCAACTTTATAGGATTTTTTTATCAACATTCACAATACAAAATCAGTATTATTAGATGCACCATGAATTTAGATTTCATATTGCATAAATTTAATATTATAGATACTAGTATTTTTTTAATATAAATATGGTCAAACTTTACGAGGTTTGACTCCAGAAAAATCTTATCTGCATAGTAAAAGGACCGAGCCCTAGAATAATTGCATGGAAATAATTTTATTAGTTGCATTTGAGAGCATTATGCATCATATCTAAATTTATGAAAGTTGAATTGAGGTTAGTTGAAACCCTCAAAAATCATTTTAGAAATGATCAAATTAAAAATCTTTTCAAATGAGTCCAAGAAAATGTTTGTGTTAATCTATAGAATTATTGGCAAGAGTTAAAAATGATGCTCTCAAATGGTATTATTATTGGACTTATATATATTATATAATAAATATAAATCTGATTCAAATAGTTATGAATTAATTCGAAGTCCACAAAGTAAATATTTCTATGATTCCAGAATTATTGGTTTGAATATTAACTCTTGCCAACAACTCTAGATATTAACAGGAACATTTTCTTGGACTCATTTGAAAAGATTTTTAACTTGATCATTTCTAAAATGATTTCTGAGGGTTTCACTCAATTCAACTTTCATAAATTTAGATATGATGCACGATGCTCTCAAATGCAACTAATAAAATTATTTGCATGCAACTATTATAGGGCTGTGACAACTCAAAGAGTAACAAAAATGCACGGACCTTCATAACATATCATGTTTCATACATTGCTATGTAATTTGTACTCCCTCTGTCCGGAAATATTTGTCGGAGAAATGGATAAAAATATATGTATTTCGAACTAGAATACGTCTAGATACATCTATTTTTCCGACAAGTATTTCCTGACGGAGGGGGTACTATTTTAAAAGAATACAAAGTTTGGTATTGATGTAAACCACATAATTTGAGGGTCCAAAGCAAGCACAAAATCTGGAAAGATTCCAAATAAGTTACTAAAAAAACACCACTTGATGTCCTACAAGTGCATGACATGCCACATAAAAATTAATATATAAAAAGGAAAAGGTATATTGTCTTCCCATAATTTAGAAATCCACCAAATTGTTTCTCGGATACTACAATCAAATCTTAAACAGTGAACATATGGATGACGCACGAGGTAGGATCAATGGAGTAAGAACATAATATACATGCCTTATAGAGTTACATGAGAGGATAACAACCAATTTAGTTTTGAATTTGTATTGATTAAATTTTAGAGTTGCAAATACAACTGACTCCTTGACAAATGTATGTGCGGTGCCACCAAACAACCGAACACGAAGGTACACGATGGGTCAGATTGAGAAGCACCATATTTCCTTCAGATCCTCGGTAGTGATCCTTTGTAGTGCTCCTTGCAGAAGAATTGAGAGAACATGAATTAGCATGAACCAAGTTATTATCAATAGAAATAATATACTTATCAACATTTACACCTTTATGTAAAAACAAAGGCAGTATAGTGTGCTTTTTTTTGGATAACAGAATACCTGGCCTACTAATAAAGTCTGCTTCATCTAGGGTTTAGGGTTCCTTTAGCGATGAGCCATCTCCCACCGTCACCAACCCCTAACACCGACGGTATCGAATCGGTCCATCGGGAGGAGCTCTCCCAGACCACGACACCATGGTGCCTGTTGTCTTTGGGTCTCCGTCAACCACCCGGGGTCTCGCGTCGTGTTGGGTGCGGAATCCAGGACGCTAGGGTTGACCTTTGAATAGCCACGGGCACGTCATGAGCCCTGGACTATCTCCTGACACCGACAATCCAATAGATCCTGATCCCGGGGTTTCTCGCCGCTGATCTCTGCCTGTTATGTCGCGTGGTTCATCCGCTACTGGGGGTGGGGGTGACCAAGGAGGATTGGATGGGAATCCTGCCCACCCGAAGCCCTCCGGTGTGGGTGTGCTCATAGCTGTCAGGCAGGTGGCGGAGCACGTGGATCCAACGGCGACTGTACTAGAGGAGGGTAATTTGGATGACCCGACATCTGAAGGCAGGCTACCTGATGGAGCGGAAGCGCTGATCGAGGGTGAAGTGGATATCGATGATGCGGCGTTTGTCGTCGTTGACTTTGACGAGAAGAGAATGAGGAAGAAGAGGTGGGTTGGAAATTGACGAGTCTCTACAGATCACGAAAGTGCCCAAGTGTGAAAATTTTGTCATCTCACTATGAAAAGATATGATAGCTTAGAACATAAGTTGAGTTTAAGCTGTTCAAAAGAACCACTATGTAATCACCTTCTTCTCTGAAGGAGACTATAGGTTTGTAGCGCGTGGAGGTCCATGGATGCTCTGCTGGTCACCCCCCTTGATGGTGATGCATGACTCTCTGAAATCCTGCTAGATGTTGTTCTGGTATGGGTGTGGGTCTTTGATATTCCATGGAAAAAGTAAACTAGAGCCTGTGGTAATGTTGTTTCGGTATGGGCACGCACTCGTACCATGCGCCGTCTTCTGCTCTGGTCGCCTCCTGCCGACTTTCCTTGTTCTCCACGCTTCGTGTTTCCTTCTATGTGACTATTCTTCCATGTTTGGGTCCATTTCCTGTGGAAACATATTAAACAAAGGATTTCGCAGTTTCTTGCATTCATTAGTCATTAGTAGCAATATCGGAGTCATTCTCTCGGAAATTCTAGGATTATCTGGTTTAAACAACGGTGTGATGATCGCAAAAATATCATTCATCACACATGTTACTTGAAATCGGTTTATGCTATTATATTATTATACATTTTTTGTTCACTTTATTTATAATGTCCTCTTAACAAGGATGGATGAGGAAATGCCTCTCTACAATTATAACACTTGCACACTTACTAGTATTGAAAAGGGTGTCATGTTTCTCACCTCATATACAGAAGAATGTCATCATTGCTTGCATCACATTAATTTTATTCCTGATAGCAAGTTGAGTGAAAAATATTTTGATTTTTTTTTAACAGAGCAAGGCACCTGAAGGTGCCAATTCATTCAGCTCAATATGAAAGTACATACAGAGTTACAAGATCTGCTCAAAAGAAGGAAAGAAAACATAGCAAAATCTGAGAAAGTAGAGCTGAATGGAGGTCCTGGAGGACAGCCAGGGATCAAGAACCCTCACTGATGATCAACATGACCTAAGAGACAAGTCAGACCAAAGAGAAAAACAAGATTCACTAAGCTGACAGTCACAACAGCTGGAATTGCTTGTGCACAGGAGCAGACAGGGAGCTCCAAAGTGTCTGATGAAAGGCGAAAAGAGATCTCCACAGATAGCGCATCAGCAGATGCCCCTGTATTCTGAGAAGCACCACAAGAACTGATGAAACGAGGTTGCTGCCCAGCCAACCCCCAAAGCTCCAGAGCAAATCCTGTCAAAACACAAACCTGTGCATCTCCAGAAAATCAAAACATCAGAAAATTGAGAGATCTGCAAGTACGCAAGTGTATCCCCTAAAGATCATATAATAAGAACAGGAGTGCACTTTCATCTCAAATTCACATATAATACATAGGCCAAACATCAAATATGTAGGTCCCAACAGCCTAGCCTGAGCACTTAACCTGAAATTAAGAAAAAGGGAATCTCCAATCTGCACCAAACTCTGTCATGAGGGACCTGCAAATGGCCTAGAAACAGTACACTGTATGCAGGTTAATTCCCTGAATCTGGAAATGAGCAAGAAGGGAAACCACAGGGCAAGATAAATGGGAGTGAGCATGAGCAGAGCAAGAGAGTTGAGTGTTAGTATTGGCTCTGAAAACCTGTTGAGCAAGGTTGTGAGCAACACCATTTATTTCCCTAGAAATATGAAACACTTGGGCTTGCAAATTAGAAGTAGCTTTGAAAAAATGAGCAAGATCATTCCTAATATTCCAAGGAGTGGCCGAAATATTACTTAAGGCAGCAAAAGAGGCTAAAGACAGACAATCCATGAGGAAAGTGGAGTTAGCAAGATTAAGCCTCAAAGCTAGTTGAGCAGCACATGAGAGAGCCACAACTTCAGCCTGCAAAGGAGTAGAGGTAGGAGGGGCCGAAGCCTGAACCTGTACATTGAGCTCGCCCTGATCTGAAGGTATGGAAATAAAAACACCTATACCTGTACCCACTTGCCCTTGATCGAGACCTGGGATTTTTGACGATCTAAACGCTGCATCAGAGAAGATTTTAGTCCCAAGAAAATATTTTGATAAATGTGACGAAAATGATGAGTATATGTCTGCAATGCTATGACATGGGTGACACCAACAAAAGTAGGCCCCGTTAAGAGGAGGGGAAAAAAGATACCACGAATAATATACCTAGTAGGATAGTTGGTGTTTGTTTTGCGAGAGCAAGATAGGTTAGCCATGTTGATGGAGTCCATCATCAAGTGATCAATATGTGTTTTCTATGGTCCATGTCTTTTGTAATAATATTACGGGACCACTGCCCATTTATACATGTGTAACATTTAAAAAATACTCCCTCCGTTCCTAAATATTTATCTTTTTAGAGATTCAACTATGGACTACATACGAAGCAAA
>CBMN010038089.1:0-13690 GCA_000582825.1 Hordeum pubiflorum
ATGCAAAATGGACGTATCATGGTGGCTATGGATGTGACTTGCTTTGTGGAGGAGACGAGGAGATAGAGGAAGGTGTGGGTATGGTGGCCTGGTCAATGATGAACGGATAAGGATGGAAGCGGTGACACATGCATAGTGAATGTGGCGAGTGTGCAGCGCAAGTGGGCCCAGGGTCATGTGGCGGCTGGCTCAAAGTTAAGTCGGTCAGCTATGTTTCCCTTTTCAAATCCTATAGGGTTGTAAAAGGGGGTGTGCTACACAGGGCGATTGATCTTTTTAAAAGATTGGTCGGGTCATAAGCCGTCCGATCTACTTATTGTGTGATCTATCGTTGCAACAAGGGTCCTTGTTGCAGAAGCATCTCGAACTCACGGTCGTCAACGTCGGCATTGCAATAGGATCCTTGTTGCAAAAAAGGCATCTTCAACTCGTGTGACCGTCGCCATTGCAACAAGAGGCTTGTTACAATTGCAATAGGACCCACTTGCAGAAGCATCTCTTGCTCTTTCTATAAACTACGGTGAGCCACGGGAGGTGGAGGTACCTGTCGGACGAGGCTACAAGGGAGACAGGGGCGTGGGGCACTGGCGACCAGAGCCAGCCGTGGTGCACGGACATGCAAACTCGGGCTAGGGAAAGATGCACAAAGGAAGAGGATGGAAGGCAAAGAGAGGAGAGAGACTGGAGGGGCGACCTGGATCTCGCCGGTGTGACGACAGTTGGATGAGTGTGGATCGAGGCGAGGCATGGGAGGTTAGGTTCTTCGCGGTGTGCTCGATGGAATAGAAGGCATGGAGAGGAGAGAGAGGCTAAAGGGGTCGGCGAGTTTGCCAGTCGGCGCAGTGATGGCTAGCTAAGCATGGATCGGGTGATGAAGGGGAGGTCGGGCTTCCTGGCGGCATGCTCGGTCGGTCTGCAACAAGCCCCTTTGTTGCGGTCGAAAGGATCACAACATGGGCCAAGTTGCAAACCTGTGTTAGGTTAGCGGTTGCTTCAAAGTCGTCCGGTCAAAATCAGATCGGACGGTTGCGGAGGCGGTCGACGAGCGCCAACAATCTGTCGGTTGAGCTCAAATGTTTTTTGTTGTAAAAAAGTTATAGGAATTCACATAAAAGATCTTTGACGCGCCATAGGAAACAAAGGAATTCTATTAAGAGATTTGAGTATATTGAAATATACCTCGGATTAGAGTGCGTAGGAATCCTTAAAAAAACTCAAAATCCTAATTTGTCGGAGTGTGATGTTTTGACATCAGGGATCAAAGATACCATGTTTATTTGTTCGGCCCTTTGGGTAAACGCTTAGTTCCTCTTTAGAAAGTAAAATGCTCGGACGAGCTGCACGGAGGCGTAATACCCTACTTCATGTTTGTGGTTGTTTAATGCAGGAGATATGGCATGGTTTACAAGTGCTCGGATGAGCTAGCGGTATGCTCGGGAGAGCTTTGGGAGTGCTCGAGTGAGATCGGGTCCTCCCCTTATATAGGGGCACCATAGTCAGGGGTGGATCCAGAACTGGGCCAAGCCCCGGGCCCTGCCACAGTGCCGCTACAGTGTGTCGCTACAGGCCCAAATGCTACAATACCCAAAGCATGTATTCCCTACGCCCCAGGCCCAGGCACCCCCGGCCTGGGTCCTGGATCCGCCACTGACCATAGTGGCCGCTCAACCTATGTGTGAATACACATCTAACTTAGTGGTCTGGAGCCCATGTAACACCTTGACTAACCGAACCGCTATCAGGTCGCTTATCGTCACGTCTTTATAGGCGTGTCGTACTTGAGTATTATCTTGATACACCATGCTCCTTATCTCCTACATGTGTCGCACTTTTCGTTTCTTAAAGAAGCATATACCTACAACAGCGTACACTTGATACCATGTTTCTGCATTAAATGCACTCTAATAGACGTGTCCTGGCTTGCACTTTCCACCGCCTTGATCTTCCGAGGAGTGCCGCATGAGCGAGCCATGATCGGGTTGCGAGCATGCCCGGAAGGCATCACAGATGACGTTACTCCTGGTCTGAGGATCTTCTAGGAAGCAGGTCTTGACAAAGATCTGCATGCTTCCGATGAGGCCTGGAAAAAGAGAATGGACTCCTTCTGGATGTTACAAAATTCCTTTTCCACATCCTTGTATATTTACGTGGACGGTTTGAGCTGGCCCATGTGGCATAATGAATATAGATGTTTCTCTCAATTGTAAATTCCTTTTCCATAAATGTAACAAGTCTACTAATATAGCATAATGAGATGAAATTTCATCGTTTCTCTCAATTGTCTCTTTTGTAGATGCATCACTTCATTAGAAAAACACTGCTATGGGTCGCTCTCGTTTCTTTTCATCGTCCTTAATGCCAAGCAAAAAACGATTGGTGAACAACGCGAGAACATGTCACTATGCTCTGGCCATCTAAATATGTGAACAACTTCGAATCATAGTTGCAATGTTCATATTGTGCTTGTTGCTCTTCCTCTCTTTAGAGAGAGTGAGAAGAGGGCAAGGATGTCAGTGATGTGCAGGATTGTTTAGCCAGCAACTTTGGAGCTCCAGCGGTCTAGCTCGTAATGGAGCCATGCATGTTGATATTGCTCCGAGAGGCCTCCTACGTGTCTCTGGTGCTCCTGGTCGTCAACATGCTTGTGAGTAACAAGCAATGGTTGTTTTTAGGACGAGGATTGACTGATGTGGTGGATTTTAATTATTACTCCCTCAGTTCCAAAATAAGTGTCGCAAATTTTGTACTCCCTCTGTAAACTAATATAAGAGTGTTTAGATTACTAAAATAGTGTTCTAAACGCTCTTATATTAGTTTACGGAGGGAATACTAAATTAGTACAAATTTTGTACTANATCATCGACACTTATTTTGGAACGGAGGGAGTAGTATTTTATGTTGCAGTGAGAATGGATTATTTGTGGGATTCTCTTTTGAGTTTATTGCAAGTGTTGTGTTTCTGTCACATTAAAGGTTAGTTTATGTTCCATACAACTAGTAAAATTGTCGCATAAGTTTTTGTGTAATTGACATATACGTACTTTATTTTGTTGCATTAGTTTAGCTTTCTCCGCTTCCATGCTATTGGTCTCCCTTGAACAATGCATAAACTATGCTAGAATTTCAACCATATATTCAGTTTTTACCACATAATTTACAACTTTGAGCCCCTGTCTGTTGTTTCCTGAAACCTCCATCCATGAGTACGTAGTACTTCATTGCCATGCAATGCATGAAACATTGACAAAATAATTCTGGCTTTCTCAGAGTCAGAGAGAAATAAAAGTAGCACAACTATGATTCAGGATACTGCCCTCAAAAACAAATATGATTCAGGATAAAAGTTGACTTTGAAACTCTTTATCTGGACTCTCGAGATACTGTAAGGCTAGGAAGACCAACATTGTACAATCCAACATAACACCAGTACCAATTCCCCCCTACATCTTTATAACTGCATTGAAGTTAGCATCCGTGCAGGTCTTCTTTAGGAGTACCCATTAAAATACATGTCGTGCTACAACAAGTCATAACACAACCAAATGGCAATTTTCAATCCAGACATAGTCATAGTCACCTCTTACAATCAGAAGCATCAATGGTTGAGACTGTTCCCTCTCTTTATATCCAATCTAAAGATCATTTTTCATCTATCTTTGGTGTATAATAAATAAGAAAAAAAATGTCATAATGGAATCGAAGAACAACACCTACCAACATGAATGAATACATGAATATGTCGCCGGGGGCTGGCTGTCGAGGGAGCCAGCCACATCACGACGTTGTGTACCAACGGGGACTTCATCTTTCGACAACCTCTTCCATCGGCCCAGCAAATGGCTGGCTATGGCAGAAAAGACCCGACCTTTCGAAAGGAAATGGGTTGAATCATTGCGGTGCACTCAAGGTTCCATGGCCTTTGGCCGTCCATAATTTAGCACCATCACAAACTCTTCCGCAGGGGAGCCAACAATGGCCTGTGTTGCCTGCGTTGATCGCCCCCTCAGCCACAACTCTACTAAATTGCGCAGAGGTTGTGTAGGGTTCACTGGCTGCCCGCAGCAATTTATTTCCACCTGTAAATATGAAGATTAAGTACTATTTGGACGAGTGAACATACCCAGTTGAGCTTACAGGGGCATGCAGAGTTACAAAAACTGGCCTGACATACCCTTGTGCAAAATGTTCTGGAGAGTCAGATTTTACATGTATTTTCTTATAAAAAAAGTTATGAACAGCATGTAGGATGACCTACATGTTCTTTTAGTAAAGTAAGCACATGCCCCAAACTCAAAGCTATTTGGTGGTTGGACTGTACATCCACTAACTGGGCTAGACTTGGTTACTATTATGGGAGTGAAAATATCGTGGGTGGTGAAACTATTGCATGGTAATGTGTGATGAGCATATGAAAGGCGACAGTTTCAAAAAATAGTTGAAGCAAAGTTTCAAGTTTTATTATTGATTGGTATTTCATCAAAGCACCTAGAGAGCAAGTATTACGAACTCACTCGCCATTACCAATATAACATGGATTTTGATAAGTGAACTTTACTGTTCAAATGGCAAGAAGTGGACCATATTGGAAAACAGAGAGCAGAAATGAGGTAACTCTGCTACATCCAGACGAGAAGAGGAACTTGTATTTTAAATCCCAGTCATTTATACAAAAATATCCAGCTGTGCATAGAACAGTAATTTATACATGATATATGAGCATGACACAGATGTGGCTCTTACCTCGGACTCGCTTGGGAGACTGAGTTTCTGCACGAGGTACTTTTGGATAGACGAAGCAGGTATATTTGCATCTCTGATGTAAAACAGTTAGTGCATTAGCCACAGGGAAATCTCACAGGGTATAACTGAGAAATAACAGAAATGCATGCCTATGTTGCTGTTTAAAAGGTTAACGTCTGATTTCAGTGTGAAGCAATCAGCATGTCAAGACATGGCGGAAAAAGGTTACTGAACACTGCCAAATTTTAGTAGCAATACTGAATATATGGTTTCAGTGGAAGGATCCTACTCTTTCTGTTCGTCTGTAACAACCAGTCTTTGTTTTTTAAGCTTTGTGTGTATTTATCATATATCTACTGATAACCCAGCTTATAAATTTAAACAAGACTCATTAACGTCAGATCTACAAAAAAACAGAGTATAAAGACGAGCTTACTTTATTCGCAAATAGTGTGAAGGTATCTGTGGTAGAGGTGAGTCTCCTTTCCTGACAAATATAGTGGCACAAGAACATAAGATACAAACCTGTGTTGCTTCTTCTGAATTTAAAACAAAGTGACACTATGGCAGTGTGATGAACCGATTGTGCTTACTGTTCGAGTGAGGCAACCAACGAAAACCATATGCAGTTGAATCTCTTTTCGTTCTGCATAAGTGCCCCATCAGGATCCCCATCGGCTGGAGCTCGAAGTCCGCTCCTTCTCCTCCCAGTCCCTTTAAGTTTCCTTTTTAGGGTCACTGGTGGAACTGGAGCATCTTTGTTATCATCCTCAGTTTTGAGCCTCTTCGGATGCTCTTTTGGGTTTGTTTTGTTACCATTTGTGCTACTGGGAGACCCATTAAGCTGCTCTCTTTTAACACCTGAACCTTGTAAACTCGACCTAAAGGACTTTGTCCTGTTTGCTGCTTCGACCAAACAATTTAAAGGTCTCCAGAGCTCAGCATTATCTGCCATGTCCTTACTATCATCTTCAGTATCTTTATTGCTGGAATAGTTAGATGCCTCCTCCGCATTTGACAATATCTGGAGAAAAAAGGTCCAAGTTACTACAGAGGTGTAGTCTTCTTTCTAGCTAATAACCAATTGTTGTATTGGGAATTCGGTGCACATTCCACAGCTAACTCCAACGCAACTATTTTCTAAAAAAAACTCTAACACAACTAGCATGAAGATGCTAAGGTATCGGTTGTTTACCTGTCTCTTTGTTTTTGGCACTTTGCCCAAATTAGCAGGCAAGCTTGAGCTATGAGCACTCTTGTCACTGTTTTCCTTTTTCACAGGATTGTCAACGGTAGGACCAAGGCCATGCAAGGCAGCAGCAGCTTTCCGTGTAACTACCTTTGTCCGCCGTCCAGTCGATCCTGTTGGTGTTAATCTAGGTGTATGGACCACTAATGAAGAGATGGATCTCTCTTTCCTTTTATTAGGAGGTGAATCAGGAGATGCAACATCTTCAGCCTTAATCTTCTTTCTTTTGAAGGGGAAGATTTTGGATCTTACATCATGCAGACTGTGGTCAGCTCTGAAAACAGAAAATGTACAAATACAAGTATAAGGAATACATATATTAGAAAAAAGCATACTGTTATGGTCATTTTTAGAAACACCAAGTACCAAGTACAATGTAGGCACGCACACGCACACCACAACGCATTCACACGGTGGGTACTGCAGATTGGAGCCACGGAACATCAAGATTGACATACTATTAGGGTCTTTGCAAAATTATTTAGGTGTATATTATGGTACAGCTCATTTTAACAGGCGAACAATGACAAATTGACTGTTTTCGCAGGCCATGAATGAACTTGACATCAACCAACACTTTCACAGGCTACCAGTAGTCCAATATAGTCAAGCAAGAGGAAGAAATTGGCATCAAAGCACTGAAAACGACACCACAGCAAAAAAAAAAAAAACAGAGCAAGCTTTGTTTTAGAGTATTATGACAAAGTGGGAATCTCTATTTCAAATTACTTATCCTGAAGAGCCCAAGAGCCAATCTTTATTCAAGTTGGAAGAATTAAGCACAAAAATCCTAGTATGTATAAAGGCAAAAAGTGTAGCCAATCAGAAACACAACAGCCTACCACTGAAATAGGCCCTTATGCTTTCAAATTGCATTATCATCAGTGTAGAAAGCATACAGCTGAAGCAAATAGCATTGGTGTATTACAGCACTCATGTAAATTGCTTGCTGTGTTGCCGACAATTCTAAGATGTGAGGGGCCTTAAAAATCTATGTGTCCACCGGATTTACGCAGATGGTTTCTAAGTACCAGCGCAGATTGCAACAGTTGTACACTTTATTCCAGTGTGTTACCTACTATTGTGTTCAAACTTTGCTAGCGAAAAATTGAAGTGAGCTAACAAGTTCTATATGCTGTACTAACTACGCAAAGTTATTTTATGATAAAGAAAATATCCAGAAAACTTGATGATAAGGTGAAAACTGATAGTACCACGCACAGTTATATTGACCTTAAGGTTTAGATCAGCATGCAAAGTGGAAACAATGGAGTGCATGGTCGTAAGCATAAGCATACCTAAGCTTCTCGACCGGAGTGCAGCCAAGATCAATGTGACATACTGGGCAGGACTCCACCTCCTCATCATTAAACTTCTTGTATATACACTTTCTACAAACTGCATCAAATGCAAAATTAGAGCTCTGAAATAATGAACAACGTAAGATAATAAATTTAGTAACATGGTGAAGTAAATAGAGGAAACATAGCTTCCGACAAGTTATATCACTCTTGTGTGCACTGAGCTCGATAGTTAATGATAGGGTCAGACGGCTACCTGGAGAGCATATGGAATAAATAATGAAAAGATGTAGTATCACGGTTACCCAGGAAAGAAGACACAAGAGAAATGCTGCAGAAGCAAGTCCGAGATCGCACGGGGTAGCAGTGTGATAACTTCCATGCTGAGTAGGCATCACTTATTTCTAGTTAGCCCCGGGATGAGCAGAGACGTAATGAAACAGAGAGTCGACATGGACGAATAGTAGTAGAAGCATTTCAAGAGTTTGGAAAATAAATAATGGCTAATCAAGTGTTAGTCATGAATGAGGCATCATGGTAAGCACTCAAACCGGATGAAGTGGCAGCGATCCAGGACGCGGCAGGTTTAAGATTGACATACTAGCATCCATGCAGATGAACAGAAGCAGAGGCCACGTAAAACAGAGCGAGCGACGACGAGTCAGACGACATGAGGTGGAGGCCAGGCACGTCAAGCTGTACTAAATTAAGCGGAATCCCAGCGCGCGCGAGGCGTCAACGCGGTGGAGCGGACGACCGCCCACGTCCAGGGGCCACGGGCACGGCGGCGGACGCAGGGGCCGGGGGCACGCCGAACCCCACGTCACGGAGGCGCCGTACGTGCCGGCGGGACGAGGCAGATGCCCAGATCAGGGACGTCCGGTGCGTACCGAATCGTGGCACGGCGGAAGCAGGGGAGGAGGGAGGAGGGAGGGTTGATTTGGTGCTCACATGTGTGGAGGCACTCGGAGACGGTGGTGGCGTCGCGGAGGAGGCGGTTGCAGAGCGGGCAGGTCATGCAGCGCGCGAGCAGCTCCCGCTTCACCATGACCAGGCCCCTGGGCGCGCCGGGGCGCCTCCCTCGCTTCCGCCCCCTGCCCCTCCTCTCCTCCTCCTCCTTGTCGTCCCCGTCCTTGGCCTCCTCCTCCTCCCGTCCCTTGGCCTTCTCCTCGTCCCGGTCCACCGCCTCCTCCTCCTCCGCAGCAGGCGCGTCCTTCACCTCCTCCTCCGCATCCGCCGCCTGCTCCTCCTCCTCCTCCGTAGCCGTAGGCATGGGCTCCGGCGGGGGCGGTGGGGTGCCCTCCTCCTCCTCCTCCTCCTCCTCCTGGCGCGGCTCGGGGTCCGGGTGGGGCTGCATGGCTGGCTAGCGGCGCATGGGGCGTCGTTGGTCGTTGCGGGATGGTGGAGGGGAGGAGAGGACGAGGAGGGGGGCGGAGAAAGGAGGCGCGTCGTGGATGCGTGGTGCGGTGCGAGGCTGAGAGCGACCAAGACAAGCAAAAGAGAGAGAAAAAGGCAAAGAGAAAAGAAGAAAAACGAGCGAGCTGCGACGCGAGGGCGAGCTGGCGGTTCGTTCGTTCGTTGGTTGGTTGGTTGGCTCGTTAACGTGCCGTCCCAGCTGGGCTGGGCTGGGATGGCGCGTCGTTTATCACGAATCGTGATGCTCTCCTCTGGAGATTGGTCTTGCTGCTGAAGATTGATGGTCTCTGCTTTTGTACTAGTAGCGGCGACGCGGATGCGGATGCGATCTCGGTCCGTCTCTTTACGTGTAAACAACGGGCGGTACTACTACTACGCTACTAGCATGATCTCTTTTCCGAGAAGGCTAAACAACAACATGTTTTCCACACGTGACCGGTGTTCTCTGATCAGAGAGCTCGTTCGGTCAGAGAGTTGAAACGGATTGCCTGGTCGGGTTTGGTGTTATGTTAACCACGCCTAGCCTGGCCCGCTGGTAGTAGCAGTACTACCCCGCATGTTCGGGCTGCATGTTGCATGCTGCATGCTGCTGCCTTGCTGCTTACTTTAAGCCGTTCCGCATCTCTTAACTAACCCTGAACCTTAAATACAGCCGTTCCGTTTATTGCCAGATCGGGCACAGAACCCTGGCTCTACTGGTATCCATCCATGGCTGGCGCAGTTCCGTTGGAAAACGTTCCTGCATGTCCGTAGATTATATGGTCGGGCACTTGCTGTGCCAGGCGCATTGTGATTGTGCTCTTCTTCTATTCCTGAGAACCTGCTGCTGCTGAATGTTGATCACCGGGTGGGAGGGCGACGGGGAGGGACGAAGAAGAAAAGTCGTGCAATCTTATCACGAAAGCGTGAGGCGAACCCAACCTGCTCCCCCGGGTGGAACGGAACACACGTGTCGTACGTATGCTAACGGTCATGTACGTACACTCATTCGTGCTTCTGCTTTGTGTGTGTGTGTGTGTTGAGAGACGATGGGCGGAGCAGAGGTCGACGCCGGGCCCATGGGTTTGGGTCGCGCCGCGCGCACAGATAGAGATAGGCACACGCTGGTGTTTGTCACCCGTGCGGCGGTTTGGGTGCGTGGGGATGGATGGGACGGCGATTCGCGACGCGGACGTGACCTGCATTCTTGTGCGGCCAAAGCAGGGGGGAAATGATTGAAATAATGAGGGAGAAAACGAATGCCTCGCTCGCAGATCGAACCACGGGCTGGCGCTGAATCCGGGAACGTAGGATACGGGTGCGGAGCAACCCATCTGTATTCAACCTTTGAAAATTCCCTCAAAAAAATCTTTCCTTTCAGAAAAAACTCTATCACCTTTCCTTTCGAAAAAGGTTTTTCCTGGTTTTTCGCTGCATAATATGAAAAGAAAATAAAAGTGCTTGAAAGAGGATTCTAACCTAGGTCTATCCAATAGCTATTGTACCTAATAACCAACTAAGCCATCTTTTGTTGTTGTCTATTGTAGATAAACAATGTTGTTTGAACATTTCTTATTTCTGCCATATCAGAAAAAATAATAAAGATTGGCTTGGTAACTTTGGCATGACCAGCGTGATAAATATGGTATGACCAACATAATAACTATACCATGATTAGGCTGGTAACTACAATACGAGAAGGTTAAAGCATGGGCCCGTTATCATATATACTGTGCGTATAGCACCTTGCTATTAACGCGAAAGCTATCGGGGGTATGTTTTTAAACAACCCACCCCGGATCAAAGGTATCATGTTGTTTGTGGATGAGTTATCAGTTTGGTTGTGCGCATGTTACCATGTTTTTTATACATAATTTACCATATAATTTTTCAACACCCCCCCCCCTCCGCAAGTCAAAAATAGTTACCATGTCTCGGCTAAGTAAGTTATCAACGTTGATGTGTGTAGATTACCATGCTAGTAGACATGAGTTACCAGGGAAGGACGGTTCAACAACTTTTTGCCCTGGTCAAAAATTTACCACACTTCGGCTAAGTAAATTATCAGCTTTGTTGTGCGTATATTACCATGTTAAATTTTCATATAAGTTACGTGTGTATGTTTGTCAATAACTTTTTTTTGGGTCAAAAGTTATCACGATGTTTGCGCGTGAATTATCAGCCACGATGTGCGCGTATTACCATGTATTTACATGAAAGTTACCGGGGTATGTAATCAACAACTCACCCACCCGGGGTGTGTTTTAGTAATGCACTAGCAGCTCTTGTGAAAATAAAAGCAGCCTAACTTATATCTAATCACTAGCGAGGTATTAACCCAGATGGCTAGCAAGAGTAGGACTAAACCACTAGGTAGAAGGTTCGATTCCTACTGTCCTCCTTTTTTGCGAGAAAAATCAATAACGAAGAAAAACAAAGAAACATATGTCGCTAACGTCCAGCTAGCTTTCCCGTTCGAAAAAAATAAACTAGCATCTTTGGATTAGTGGGATTCATAAATGTAAGAATATCGATAAACTTTAAACTTACATCAAAGGACTGCAAAAGAATATTTTCTATGGGGAAACACCCGCTACAATAAACTCTCTGGGTGTAGAACTCCTAGAAAGTGATTGAGGCTACCGACTCGTTTTCTCACGTCAACTTTAACTCGGCAATCCAAATATGAGTTGTGCTACGTGAGCTACTCCCCCGTTACATAATGTAGGATGTTTTTTGACACTAGTACGTGTAGTGTTAAGAAACGTTTTATATTATGGGACGGAGAGAGTAGTTCATAAGCTTAACTAATATCGAAAATTTGAATGGCTGAAAGAGACGCACACCACAAATGGTGAGAATCATAAACGCAAGGCAAGCAGTTGACTCGTTGCTTCATCACCGGACTACCAAGTGTAAGACCTTGATGACGATGTGATAAAATGGGAGATTCCAAAACACTGCTAGCAAAGACCACGCCAGGACGGAGACGGAACGTTCGAATCGTTCAAAGTTGGTTTGGTATTTTCTTAGAACGTTTTTCTAATTCTAGCTTCCTCCTATTTTTTCTATAATCAACATGTTGACTTCTGGGAGCAGTTTTCTTTAGAATATTGAGTGCCCAACTTTTTTTTTAGGATATTGTGTGCCGAACCTGGAAGTAAGGTTTCCTTGCAAGTTGAATCAAATTCGACGTGGTTGTACGCTTTTCCAACCCGGTCGTGCACCCACCTCGGATCGTCGTTCATGAGGCGGGTTCGGATTCAAGTTAACACGAACGAACGTGCGGCAGATCGACATACGCACGGAGCCCTCCTGAATTCCTGATTGAGTCATGATGCCATCTCCTTCATAAAAAGAAAAAGAAAAGAGCTGTCGGCCCTCTTGAATGCATGCCTATGCCTATTTAATTTGATGACGCTCATCATGTACGCCAAAACGTTCCAAACCCTAGCCGCCCCCTCTCCGGAACTGAGCGCGGTCGCGGCAACCGCATGCCGCCTTTGTCAGTCGATCGCTCTCCGCTCCCCACCCCCCCCACCCCCCTAGTCTTTCAAGAACTCCATCGGTAGCGTTTGCTTTGCGTCACGTCTCCTTGGTTTATGACAAACTTTGTCGCAACTAATCTTAGATAAAGTTTCTCTAAAAAAAAACTAATCTTAGACAAAGTGTGGCTGTCACAAAAAGTGTGACTAATAAAATTGTCACCACAGTGTGGCAAGATTTGATAAAAAGTTGAGCCTATGATATGTGAACCCAGGGTTGGGCCGGCAAAATCCGGGGCCTTGTACGAAACTAAAAAATGAGGCCCTCTCATAAAAAATGAACTAACGAGTAGGAACCGGTGTTAATCGAAAAGAAGGACTCGATAAGCACGAGGATGCTGGAGGAGTTGGTCATCGATCAATCCGGCAAGACAACGTCGACGAGTCTAAAATTTAAGAAAGGAGGTGAGGAAGGCAACGGCGGTTACATGGTGCGTATAACAATTAAGGAACATGAAAAAGCAATTAAGGAACATATATTAGTCATTGCAATGGTTAGTCATGACACCAGCTAATCAGAGTTTAAAATGATGCTGTTGAAATACTACTAATTGCATTGAGTTCTCCAGCAAAGTACAGTACAACTCCATGGTTTCTTTTCCGAGAAGGCTAAACAACAGCATGTTTTTCACACGTGACCAGTGTTCTCTGATCAGAGAGCTCGTTTGGTCAGAGAGTTGAAACGGATTGCCTGGTTGGGTTTGGTGTTAACCACGCATAGCCTGGCCCGCTGGTAGTAGCAGTACTACCCCGCATGTTCGGGCTGGATGCTGCCTTGCTGCTTACTTTAAATGCAGCCGTTCCGTTCAGTGCCAGATCGGGCGCAGAACCCTGGCTGGCGCAGTTCCGTTGGAAAACGTTCCTGCCTGTAGATCGTATGGTCTGGCGGTGCCAGACGCATTGTGATTGTGCTCTGCTGTTCCTGAGGACCTGCTGCTGCTGAATGCTGATCGCCGGGAGAGAGGGCGACGGGGAGGGACGACGAAGAGTCGTGCAATCTTATCACGAAAGCGTGAGGCGAACCCAACCTGCTACCCCGGGTGGAACGGAACACGCGTGTCGTACCTAGGTATGCTGCCGGCCATGTACGTACGCTCGTGCTTCTGCTTTCTGTGCGTGTGTTGAGAGACGGTGGGCGGAGCAGAGGTCGACGCCGGGCGCCACGCGGCCCATGGGTTTCGGTCGCGTCGCGCGCGCAGAGGCAGATACGCACAGGCTGGTCGCAGGGGCGGGCGGCTCTCTGGTCTTGCACCCGTGCGGTTTGGAATGGATGGGACGGCGATTCGCGACGTGACGTGCATTGTAGTGCGGCCAAAGCAGGGGAGAAATGATTGAAATAATGAGGGACTGTGGTAAACCAACCTGTGATTGGATGGTTAGAGGGATTGTGGTATCCACAGCCCACCAGGGTTCAAATCCTGGTGCTTGCATTTATTCCTGGATTTATTTTAGGATTTCCG
>CBMN010038090.1:0-20918 GCA_000582825.1 Hordeum pubiflorum
ACGAGGCCGACGGGGTAATATTTTTGCAAATTTTGAGTTACGTCATATAGTTCCCGAATTTGCTAAAAAAAACATCATAGTTTCAAAAAAAAAAATCGAGTTGTTGCCATGTATTTTCTGGAGCACATTATGTACACAACACATCTTGTCTCTTGAAACCTTTCTTTTTCTCATGTGAAAGAAACATGTGGCACAGAAAGTGTTGCCGTAAACAGCGAACACGTTTGTTTCCTCCAAAACGTGTCACAGATTTGCCATCCGTTCCATCGAGCGAATTTCAGACGGAGTGAGTTACGATGGAATTGCTCGGCAATGCCTTGGCAGATAATCCCGTTGTCCGTTGCGCCGTGGAGAAAAAGGGCCCGGGGGTCGGGAGGAAGCTTCGGCCAGGCAGCGGGAGCAGACACCGCAGCAGGTGCTTTTTCTTTTGTTTGACATGGACGGATGGACCGCACCAGGCGCCGAACAGCTGAACAGGCAGGGGGAGGGCCGCCCGCCCTGTCGCGGACGCGACGCGGCCCGCACACGGCCACGCCCACGCCCACGCCCACACCCGACCCGCGCGCGGCCGCAAGAAAAGATATTGCCGACGCGACGCCGCCGTGCTCATCCCGCCCAAGCCAAGCAAACCATTCCCCGCACGTTTTGTTTTCCCCTCGTCCTACGGCCAGGCTAGCTAGCTAGCTACGCCCTGCCACGGGAAATTCGGCCTCCCTAGCCACGCCACCCTCTGCTGCCTTGCTTCGCCGGTATATAAACCAACACGCATCAGCGACGTAAAACACCGGCACTTTCACCACTTGGAGTCCAGCTTCCCGCGCGCGCCTACATTGTCGCCGTAGCCAGCCCGGGACGTGCCATCCACCAATCATACTACAGCAATGCGCATGGCGCCGGTGGCGGCAGGAAGAGCTTGGAGCGGACCACGCGCGCTCTCCGACCGGCGCGGCCTCCTGTCATCATCGCACAACGTGGCCGACACGGCGACGGTTCGGTTCGGCCCTCGTCGCGCCGGCGGGAGCAGAGTGACCCTCTGCCTCGCGTCGGGAGGCGGTCACCCGCGGGACAATGGCGAGTGGGAGCCCGCGGGCTCGCCGTGGGACGGCCGGATGGTCGACGAGGGCATGGCCACTCTGCGGCGCCGCATCCGCGAGGTGGAGGACGGCGACGACCACGACGAAGAGGAAGAGCCGGAGGTCGGGGAGGAGGAGGGCGGCGTCGGCGTCTTCGTGCCCCAGGGCGAGTGGACGGAGCTGGAGCGGCGGCACCACGGGCTGTACGTCGCGGGCGTGCGCGAGGCGCTGGGCATCATGTTCGCGTTGCTGGTGCGCGCTCGGCCGGGGCTCGGCGCGGGGATCGTGGCGCTCGTGCTGCTCAGCGTGCCGGTCTCGGTGCTCCTCGTCTCCGCCGAGCTCGTCTGGGCCGTCCACTCCATCTCCGCCGCCCTGCTCAACGGCAGAATGTAGATATGGACCGGATTTAAAGCCTCCCATTTGTTTTTTCTCTTCTTCTTTTTATATCTATGTATTTTCTTATCATTTTTTTATTTTTCAGTTTTTCCTTTTTCTAAATACATGACTACTTTTAAAAATTCATGTTTGCTTATTGCGAGATGTAGACTCGCCTCGCCTCTAGCGCGCTGGGTGCACTTTCCTTTCGTGACCGAACCATTAAACGGTTTCGAAATGTTTTCTGACGCAGTCTGGACTACTTTTAGGACCTTTCATTTGGGCTTTCTTTTTTTCCTGTCTTTCTTATCGGTCTTCTTTGATTTTTAAGTTTTATTCTTTTTTCCTTTTTTATTTTTTCCATTTAAATGACTATTTTTATAAATAAATGTTATAATCTTTATTGTATACATATGTAACATTTGTTTTATAAATGTTGAACATTTTTTAAATACAGGATGAACAATTTTTCAATATCATGTTTGTACATTTTTTAATAAATTTTAAATATTTTCAAAAGCTCGTTGAAAAATCTTACATTGGAAAACGGATTTTAAGTTATTTTTTAATGCTACAAACATATTTTCTGAAAACGTAAAAAAATTGGGAGACCTTACATTGGAAATTTAGTAGGCTTTAGAATATGCGACATGTAGCCTCAGGCGATATATCTCGCTTACTGCATGATGTTGCCCCGCCTAGCCTCTAGTGTATTGGGTGCGCTTTTCTTTCGTCAGATGGCATGTTATATAGTTTCAGAATGTTTTATGAAGCAGTCTGGACCAGTTTTCGAACCTTTCATTCGGTTTTCTTTAATTTTCAAGTCCTATCCATTTTTCACCCTTTCTTCTTTTTAAAGTAAACAAATATTTTCTTTAAATACATGTTACACTATTTATTGTATACACGTGCAACATTTTATCGATGGGAGCGGTGTTTTGGCTCCCGGGAGCATATGCTCCTGTGTGAACAGTAACACAAAAAAGTATACTAAATGTTTTCGTAAATTCTGAAAAAATTTGTAGATGTTTATATTAGTATCGAAAGCATGCATGGCAAATTTCTTGCGAAATGGAGCGGCGGTGTTTCGTCGGAAAAAAATACAAATTTAGGGTGACATTTTAAGGTAACTTTTGGTGTTGGAATTTGTTTTTTGTTTTTTGCACAGGCCAAAACGCTTTATATTTTTGCCCCAAAATTTGCAGGTAGCATTTGAATGTGACTAAGTACACATAGAATTTTTGTCTTGATTTTTTTCCATTAAAGTTTTTTTTGGGCCCCGGAAGCATATGCTCCCGGGAGCCGAAACACATTTCCGTTGATATTGAACATTTTAAATACATGATGAACAATTTCAAAATCATGTTAGTATATATTTTTGAATAAATTTAAGATAATTTCCGATACTGATTGAACATTTCTTTGAATGGTATAATTTGATTATGCATCCATTTTCCATATTAGATATTTTTTAAATGTCCCAAGCATACTTTTGGTAACTGTGCGACATACTTTTTTTATTAGCTTCACATAGTTTTTAAAAGATACGCGAATATTTTTTACATTGTACATACCATTTTTTAATGAAAAATACACGATTTTTAGAAACTTCCATTTGGTTCTATGAAGTGGTTTGGACCGGTTTTAGAGCCTCCCTTTTTTTCTAAGTGTTTTTTATCGGTTTTCTTCAATTTTTCAGGTTTCTCTTTTTGGATGACTACTTTTTAAAATACGTGTTATATATATTTTAGTATACATATGTAACTTTTTTATACACGTTTATCATTGTCCGAATACATGACATTTGTTTTTCAAAATCACGTTTATACATCTTTTTGAATATATGTTAAATATTTTCGAATACAAGTTGAACATTTAGAATGGTATGAAATTTATTAAATTAGGCATGCATTTTTTGTATTGTATAAACATTTTTGTAATGCCACAAGAATATTTGTAGAAAACGCTAAAAATTGGGAGGCTTTACATTCGATATTTTGTAGCCTTTAGTATATCTAGCTTATTGCGAGATGCAACATGTAGGCTCGCATCGTCTTTAGCGCACTGGGTGCAGTTCCTTTCGCCGGACGGCCCATTAAATGGTTTCGGAATGTTTTATGAAGCAATCTGGACCAATTTTACAATATTTCATTTGGTTTTTTGCTTTTCTTTTTGTTTGTATATATCTTTCTTATCGGGTTTCCTTGATTTTTCTGTTGTATAACATTTTTTTGTTTTTCTTCTTTGTTCACGTGAATGACTACTTATTTAAATACATGTTATACTTTTTATTGTATACACATATAACCTTTTTTTATACATGTCGATTATTTTAAAATATATGATGATTTTTTTATCGAAATTATGTTCATACATTTTGAAAAAGATTCAAATATTTTCTAATAGTTTTTTAACATTTATTTGAATGGTATAAGTTTTTATTAAGCAAACATTTTCCATATTATATATTTTGTAAATGTCCCGAGCATATTATTGGTAAATGTGTCACATACATTCTTTAGTAGCTCCGAATAGTTTTCGAAACAAACCCGATTTTCTTACATTGTACAAACATCAAAAAAAGACATGACTTTTAGAGCATCCCATTATGGTTCTATTAAATGGTCTGGACCAGTATTAGAACCTCCCATTTGTTTCTTTTTTCTTTTTATTTGTCTTCTATCATTTTTCTTTGATTTCTCAGGTTTATCTTTTTTCAAATAAATGACTGATTTTTAAAAATATACACGGTATATTTGTTTGTATACGTGTGTAACATTTTTTATACATGTCTATCATTTTTCAAATACATGACAAACATTTTTTTAAATTCATGTTTGTATATATATTTGCATAAACGGTCTGGAATTTATTATATTATGGATACAATTTGGTATTATATAAACATTTTGTTAATGCCAAAAGCATATTTTAAAAAAAACTATGAGAGACCTTACATTGAAAATTTTGTAGCCTTTAGTATATCCCGCTTATAGCCAGATGTAGTCTCAGTTCGTCTCACTTATTGCTACAGGAATATATCTCGCTTTTTGCGAGATGTAGCCTCGCCTCGCCTCTAGCAACTTGGGTATCGTTTTGTTTGAAATTTTATTTTTGTTTCTTTGTCTTTCTTATCGGTTATCGGTTTTTGTTGATTTTTCTTGTTCTATCCTCTATTTTTCTTTTTCTTACTTTTTTCAAGTAACAGACTATTTGTTTTTTAAATACAGGTTATACATTTTATTGCATACATGTGCAACATTTTTTTATACATGTTGAAATGTTTTCAAATAAATGATGAATAATTTTTCAAAATCAAGTTGGTGTATTTCTCTAATAAATTTAAAATATTTTCAGATATTCGATTAATTTTTAATTTCACGAGCATATTTTGGTAAATGTGTCACATATATTCTTAGCCTGATATAGTTAAAATATACAATAATATTGTTTTACATTCTACAGATATTTATTTAGAAAATACATGACAAGTAGAGCCTCGCACTTGAGTTCTATGATGCAGTCTGGACCAATTTTAGAACCTCCCATTTGGTTATTATTATTATTTTTATTTACATGTGTTTTCTTATAGTTTATCTTTGATTTTTAAGGTTTATCATTTTATTTCATATATATGACTACTTTTTATAAACAAACGCTATATATATAAAATTTGGATATGTGTGTAACTTTGTTTTTATATGAGTTTACCATTTTTCAAATACATTAATATGTTAGTATATATTTTTCAATAAGGGTTAAAAAATAGAATACGCGTTGAACATTAGAATGGTACGGAAATCATTATATTATGGATAAATTTTTTGTATTATATAAATATATTATTAATGCCTCCAATCTTATTTTGGCAAAACCTTAAAAGTTTGGGTGACCTATCATTGGACATTTTATAGCCTTTAGTATATCTCGCTTATAGCGAGATGTAGCCTTGCCTCGCGTCTAGCGCGTTGAGTGCGCTTTACTTTCATTTGTGTCTTTTCGTTTCTATGTATATCTTATCGGTTTTGTTTTATTCTTCAGTTCTATCCCCTTTTCCGATTTACTTATATCAATAAATATTTTTAAAAATACATGTTACAATTGTTTGTATACACGTGCAATGTTTTTATACTTCTGGATTATTTTAAATACGTGAAGAACAATTTCGAAGTCATGTTTGTACATTATATAATAAATTGAAATACTTTGAGATACTCATTGAACACTTATTTGAATTGTATGTAAGTTTTTATTACGCATCCATTTTCCTTATTAGAAATTTTTTAAATTTCACAAGCATACTTTTGGTAAATGTGTCACAAAAAAATTATTAGCCTGAAATAGTTTTTTACAACATACACAAGTATTTGTTTACGTTGTACAAACAATTCTTCAAAAAATACGCGACTTTTAGAGCCTCCCACGTGGGTTCTATGAAGCTGTTTGGATCGGTTTTAGAGCCTCCCATTTGGGTTTTTCCTTTTTTTGTTTCCATGTCTTTTCTTCTCAGTTTTCTTTGACTTTTTGTACATGTGTAACATTCTTTGGATACACGTTTACCAATTTTAGAATTTATGACAAACAATTTTCAAATTCTTATTTGTACATTTTTTTCAATAAAGTTTAAATAATTTAAAATACGCGTTGAACATTTAGAATGGTATGAAATTTATTATATTATGCATATAATTTTTGTATTATGCATTGGAAAATTTGTAGCTTTAAGTATAACTTGCTTATTGTGAGATGTAGCCTCGGCTACTCTCGCTTATTGCTCCAGAGATATAGCCTCGCCTCACCTATCGTGTTGGCTGCATTTTTCATTCGTGGGCTGAACCATTAAAGAGTTTTAGTATATTTTATGAAGCACTCTGGACCAGTTTTAGAACATTTCATTTGTTTCTTTTTTCTTTTCTTTTTGTTTCAATGTCTTTATTATAGATTTTCTTTGCCTTTTCAGTACTATCCTCCTTTTCCCTTTTTGTTATTTTTTCAAGAAAACCGCTATTTTTTAATACATGTTACAATTTTTATTGTATACACGTGCAACATTTTTTATACAAGTTGAACATTTTTTGAATACATGATGAACAATTATTTAAAATATTTTTTGTAACTTTTTGAATAAATTATAAATATTTCAAATACTCATTGAATATTCATTTGAATGGAAATAAGTTTATATTATGCATACATTTTCCATATTAGATATTTTTTTAGGTGTCATGAGTATATTTTTGGTAAACATGTCACATAAATTATTTTATTATCCTTAAATAGTTTTTAAAACATACGTGAATATTATTTTACATTGTACAAACATTTGTTTAGAATGTACACAAGTTGTCAAGTCTCCCGTTTGAGTTCTATGGAGTGTTGTGGATGAGTTTTAGAGCCATCCATTTGGTTGCCTTTTTATTTCTTTGTCTTTTTTATTGGTTTTCTTTGATCTTTCTTGTTTCTCTATTTTTTTCGAATAGATGACCACTTTTTAAAATATATGCTATATTTTTTTGTATACGTGTGTAACAATTTTTAATAAACGTTTACCATTTTTCAAATACGTGACAAACAATTTTTCAAATTCATGTTTGTGCATATTTTTTAATAAAGGTTAAATATTTTAAAATAAACATTGAAACTTTAGAATAGCATGAAATTTATTATATTATGCATACAGTTTTTGCATTGTATTAACATCTTTATGCCACAAGTATATATTTGGAAACTTTTAAAATTTTGGGAGACCTTACATTGAAAATTTTGTAGCCTTCAGTGTATCTCTCTTATTGCAAGATGTAGCCTCGACTCGTGTCGCTTATTGCTATAGGAATATGGGGCAGTTTGGTTCGCTTCCTCACCTCTTTATGCCTGGCCTGGAGGTTGCCTGATACTAGCCTGGAGGGTGTTTGGATGGCATCCTGAGGAATGAAAAGGCTGCCTGACCTGAAACATTTGCCATATTAATTAGCCTGGCTGGAGCACCAGGCACGAGTGTTAGCATGGTTTAGGCGTATGGAAATGGAGGCCTGGCCATCTATAAACCTACCTGGGCACACTATCCAATGCAAATGGCTTTGACTATTTGGGACGTGATGTTTTTGAACCCGAGCTCAAATGAGCTCGGGTGAACAGTACCACCAAAAAATGTTCAAAAAAATCTGAATTTTTTTTAGTGCAAATATTGACAAAAGTTCTCAGTGCTCTTAAAATTTCATCACAAAATAACATTTGTAAAGTCGTAGAAAAAAAATTGATGCTCCAAAAGTGTTATNTTTTATAACATTTTGGAGTACTGATTTTTTTTTTCCGACAATTTCTAGGAATGTTATTTTTTGATGAAATTTTGCAAGCACTGAAAACTTTTGTCAATGATTAATTTTTTATTATTATTATTTTTTTGCGAATTTACTGTTCATCCCGAGCTCATTTGAGCTCGGGAGCAGAACATGACTTTCCCTTTGACTAGAGCTTTTATTACTATTTTATTTAGAGTTAGTATCAACCAATGTGCTATTACATCCAGGCCACCAAACAAACGCTTCATGCCCAGGCCAGCCTGGCCAGGCAAAAATCAACACCAACTCAGGCCCAGGCCAGGCGCTAGTTTTTCCCAGGCACAAATCTCAGGTCACCATCCAAACTAGCCCTATATCTCGCTTGCTGCGAGATGTACCCTCGCCTCGCTTCTAGCGCGTTGGGTGCGTTTTTCTTTCGTAGACCTGCCCATTACTCGGTTTCGGAATGTTTATGAAGCAGTCTTGACTAGTTTTAGAACCTTTCATTTCGTTTTGTTTTTGTTTCTATGGCTTTCTTATCGAGTTTCTTTTATTTTTCAGTTCTATCCTATTTTCCCTTTTGCAAGTAAATGAATATATTTTTGAATACATGTTAATATCCCATTTGTACATTTTTTGACTATATTTTAAATATTTTCAAACAATTATTTGAATGGTATAAGTTTTTCTTATGGGTAAGTCAGTAAATGTGTCACATATATATTTTTATTAGCCTGAAATAGTTTTGAAAACATACGCGTATATTATTTACATTGTAGAAACACCTGTTTAGAAACTACACGACTTGTAGAGCCTCCAATTTGAGCTTTGTGAAGCAGTTTTGACCGGTTTTAAACCATCCTATTTGGTGTTTTCTTCTTCTTTTTATTTCTATCTGTTTTCTTGTCGGGTTTTTTCCACAAGTATATATTTGGAAATAGTAAAAAATTTGGGAGACCTTACATTGAAAATTGTGTAGCTTGTAGTGTATCTCGGCTATTGCAAGATGTAGCCTCAACTTGTCTCGCTTATTGCTCTAGGGATACATCTCGCTTGCTGCGAGATGTAGCCTCGCCTCTAGCGCGTTGGGTGTGCTTTTCTTTCGTGGACCTGCCCATGAATCATTTTCGGAATGTTTATCTATCAGTCTTTACTAGTTTCAGAACCTTTCATTTGTTTTGTTATTGTTTCTATGTCTTTCTGATCGAGTTTTATTTATTTATTTTTCAGTTCTATCCTATTTCCCCATTTTTCAAGTAAATGAATATATTCCTGCATACATGTTAATATTTTATTAAATACATGTGCAACGTTTTTTGATACATGTTCAACATCTTTTGAACACATGATGAACAATTTTTCAACATTACGTTTGTAAATTTCTTGAATATATTTGAAATATTTTCAAAAAATCATTGAACAATTATTTGAATGGTATAAGTTTTTATTATGAATACATTTTCCATATTAGATATCTTTGAAATATCACGAGCAAGTTATGGGTAAATGTGTCACATACATATTTTTACTAGCCTAAAATAGTTTTGAAAACAGACGCGAATATAATTTACATTGTACAAACACTTGTTTAGAAAATACACAACTTGTAGGTTTTCTTTGATTTTTCAGGTTTGTCTATTTTTTTTCAAATACTTGGCTGTATTTTTAAATAAACGCTATATAGTTTTTGTATACGTGTGTAACACTTTTCTGATACACGTTTACCATTTTCCAAATACATGACAAACAATTTTTCAAATTCAAATTTGTACATCTTTTTAAATACATGTTACAATAATTATTTTATACACTTGAAACACTTTTATACATGTTAAATATTTTCTGCATACATGATGAACAGTTATTTAAAATCTTGTTTATACATTTTTTGAACATATTTTAAATATTTTCAAATATACACTGAACA
Source organism: Hordeum pubiflorum (assembly GCA_000582825.1). Classification (NCBI taxonomy): domain Eukaryota; kingdom Viridiplantae; phylum Streptophyta; class Magnoliopsida; order Poales; family Poaceae; genus Hordeum; species Hordeum pubiflorum. The sequence goes on from CBMN010038090.1 coordinate 9,654, forward strand.
TTTATTTGAATGGTATAAGTTTTTATTATGCATGCATTTTCAATATAAGATATTTTTGAAATGTCACGAGCATAATTCGGGTAAATGTGTAACATACTTTTTTTTCTTAGCTTGAAATATTTTTTTAAACATATGCAGGTATTAATTTATATTGTACAAACATTTGTTTAGAAAATATAGAGCCTCCCATTTGAGTTCTATGAAGCGGCCTAGAATGGTTTTAGAGCCTTCCATTTGGTTTTTCTTCTTTTTATTTCTATGTCTTTTCTTATTGGTGTTCTTCAATTTTAAGGTTTATCTATTTTTAAATAGATAGCTAGTTTTTGAAATAAGTTCTATATTTTTTCTATATGTGTGTACCATTTTTTTGATAAACGTTTACCATTTTTAAAATACATGACATTTTTTTCTTTCAAATTCATGTTCATACATCTTTTTGAATAAAGGTTAAATATTTTCAAATACACATCGGACATTTAGAATGCATTAAAGTTATTGTATTATGATTATGGTTTTTGTATTATATTAAAAAAACTTATGCCACACGTATATTTTTTAAAATTGTTAAATATTTGGGAAACCTTATATGTGAAATTTTGTATCCTTTAGTATATCTCGCTTAATGCAAGATGTAGCCTTGTTTTGTCTCGCTTATTGATCCAGTGATATATCTCGCTTACTGCGAGATGTAGCCTCGTCTCGTCTCGCTTATTGAACCAGTGATATATTTTTCTTACTGCGAGATGTAGCCTCTCCTTGCCTCTATTGCGTTAGATGCGCTTTTCTTTTCTAGGCAGGCCTATTAAACGGTTTCAGAATGTGTTATGATGCAGTCTGGACCAGTTTTAGAAACTTCCATTTGATTTGATTTTCTTTTTGTTTCTATGTCTTTCTTATCAGTTTTTGATTTTTCAGTTTTATCCTCTGTTTCCCATTTTTTTTTAATTAAACGACTATTTTGTTAAATACATGTTATAATTTTTATTGTAAACACGTACATCATTTTTTGATACATGTTTAATATTTTTCAAATATATGATGAAGTTTTTTGAATAAATTTAAAATATATTTGAATACTCATTGAACATTTATTTGAATGGTTTAAGTTTTTATTATGCATAAGTTTTTCATATTTGATATATTTTCAATTTCACCAGCATATTTTGGGAAAATATGTATCATACCTTTTTCAATCGCTTGAATAGTTTTTAAAACATACATGAATATTATTTTATATCGTACAAACATTCGTTGGATTTAATCGTTGCAATTGGCGAAGGGGGTTGACAACCTTCTTGCATTCGTTGGATGCAAGCATTTTCTTTATGTATGTGCAAGTATTGTCCACGTTGTTCGTGTGTCGTCTGCTTCTGGTTCGATAAACCTTGGTTCTTAACTGAGTGAAATACTTTCTGCTACTATACTACTTCACCCTCCCTCTTCAGGGAAGCCTAACAACTCTACATAGAGTAGCACAAGTGAATATAAAGTATTATGAATTCGAGTATATACCGCCTTCTTCTCTTTTTGTGAATTGGGAGGGGATCCACATACATCTTTGCTTCAACCTTTTTAGCTAATCCATATTTTATATACTTAGCACACGAGATTAGTCTTCAATTCGTACTGGCATTATCACCAAAACCCACTAAGGATGATAATTGCACTTTCATTAAGGCCCATGAATGTAGGCATGTTTCTTTTCTTAACGTATATATTTTTCTACGTTCGGGTAGTTTTTTATAAAGACTTCCAAAAATTACTATGAATTACGTGTGTCTTGTATATGTATACTAATTTGGCTACATGTTTGTTGTGAATTATGTTGTCTTCCTTTTGTAGTTTGCAAGGACAGGTCCCCAAGAAACTTAACTATTTTCACTTGCCAGGTGGACAGCAAAGGTCAAGGTTATGACCGGATAAAAGCGAATGCAAAACCGAACAGCCATGGTGTTTGCTGTTGCCATAAGCGAAGCATCTATATAATGCAACCCACGTATCATCGTGCATATTTTACGTGCTAGAATTATTATTTTTGATAAGAGTGAAAAGATTGCTCGCTATTCACACATTTACTGATATACATATCATTCTAGTTCAATAAATAACGAACATGATCTGCTTGTTCATTTTTATACATCATCGGGCCAACTTGAGTGTGCTCAATTCTTGTATAGGTCTATTGTGTATTTCCTTCGCTGGTCTTTACTAAGGGCGAAAATACTTTGTAGTTTCTTTGGACCAACCACGGTGATCGGCTACATTATCGATAATTGTTTACGTCAAATGACACCGCATGGACACAGTTCACACATTAATCCTATTATTCATAGGGTACACTTTGTTTGTCTGTAAGTCAGAGTAAATAACTAACTTTTTAATTTACATATTGTTACCCTGGTTACCTAATAATTATCCCAAAAAATCCTAAAGATATTCTCTAATTTTTTTTGTGGAGAAACCAAAATGGATCTTAATTTTGGTTACGCTATGTTGGTCATTCATGTATAACATAGATGCACACACTCACACCACAACTCGCACGCAACACCCACTAAATACTAGATCGGAGTTGCAGAGCTTTAATATTGATGAAGTCACCCAAAGTGTCTCACTACCAACGGGAACTTCGCCTCCAATTGATTGAATAATCCACGTTAATGATACACCAAACCACAAACCTAGGATTTGACCTCGGGTTAGATGGGGGTACCACCTCTTCCAAACCATCCTACCACTAGTTGGTTCTCGGTCTTTGCTGCTGCTTGGTCAAAATGTCGGGACTAGAATCATCCTCCCATGATTGCTCCTCTTCCATGGCGAGACAACGTGGCAGTAAGCACCTTTTCTTAATTTTTGCAGGAGATGTGTGAGATTTATTGCTCATATATAGAGTTACATTTGACACCAAAACTAGTTGTGTACTAAAGTCGGGTGTATGGTGCAACAAACAAGTAGTGTCTTTGGGGCTGGCGCTTCTCACATGATTACCTAAAACATCTGAAACTTGTTTTATTCTCGACTAATTTCCCGAGCGCAATCTCACGCCAACCTATCAGCTTTTTCAACCTTCTTTGGCCGCACATCGTGTGCCTGGACTGCAGCATTGGTTGATAGAGTCATGATGATATTACCATAGTACATTGGCAATACAAGAGGTGAGTTCACCACTTTAGCAGAGGTCAGGGATATTATCCGTCATTTCGGAAGAAAAAAAGGGAGTTCACTACTATAACAAATCGGACCCACACCAATCACTAAGAAACTTCACAAAGGCAATAATCGTCATGAACCCACTACTTTCTACTTTGAGGTAAACTGAGTGGTGTAATAAATTTCGGCACAGCGAGATGATGACATATTACTTCAACGTCTCTATGGACCGTTCTTGCTCCTGCCAATCAACGGCTTCAAGTATGTTTAGTAATCATAAACAGAACATTTTACAAAGAAATTATGGTTAATGATCATATTTGGACATCCAAAGAATACCATTCAGTTTGTATATCTGGATAGTCAATATATACCATGCATCATATGTCAAATCATCAACATTTGAGCTTTCCCTGCAATTTAACATGGGATAGATGTGTGGGATTAATTTATTGATTTACTTTTTGCATATATCTAATATAGGATGAAAATTTAGAGCTAGTCTATAGTTTGAGTGTCCGAGGTTGAGCATCGATCTTAATTCGTCTAAAATGTTATTTTCCGAAAATGAGGCGAAACTTGGCGAAGAATATTCCTGTAGGGCACACTTCAAAAGAAGGCACATGTAAACGCGCATATCAAAGCAATTTTTCTTCTTCCCCAATTCGCCTTCCTCTTTTTTTGTTTCACACATCACGAGAGAAAAATTTCAGAAGATCAGTTGCAACTACCATTGATTATTTCGTTTTTGTCTCCTTATTTTCCAATGTAATAGCAGGTGATGACATTTTCATGGTCCACACAGATGTGTGCATGTATTTTTTACGAGCTCTGGCCTCCTAACTGCATCATCCTACGAATCTTCATCACTTCACATCCTCTAGTTCCTTCCCCCTACTTTGCATGACATGACGAAAGGGTATTAAATGGCCAAAAGCTATAATGGCTAACAAAGCTATATAAGCATATGGTCATATGGGTGCACAGTTAGATACACAAATGAATTATATCCATGTGCTTGTTTCATGGATGCACTATTTGTCTTCGGGTGAAATCACCATCGGGTCTCATGTCAGCGGCATAAATCGGAGTGGATGGGAGATGGGAGGAACCGAGGATGTAAACATATGTACTTTGATATTTGTAAAGGCGCATGGCTGGTTTTGAATTGGGTTTGATTTGATAAGGAAAATACCATGTCCTATAGATTTTCCTTATGTGTGGTGCCCATTATTATAACTAAGAAAATGTTGCATAGTTAATGAAAAGAAGACCAAATGAAAGCAAATACAGTGGTGGCAAAAGTGCACTCCTGCTAATGCCTTAACAAGCACAACGAACGAATATGACACCCAATATCCACAAACCGATGAAAAATTGTTCCATGAAACTAGCCACCCAATTAGTGTGGGAGGGAATAAGTCAGAACTATAATGGGAAAGGCAGGCCCAGGACCCTCCAACAATGGAGAGAAACTAACACCATGATACTCCATGCCGGTTGCGACGCCTGGCACGTCAATGGCCAACATCAAGAACAACCTTGTCCTCCACACTATTCCAGGCTACCACCTATATTATTGGATCAATAACATTCTTACAAACTCAAGAAAGTGTTCTTTAAGTGTGAATATTGTTAATCAGTTTGTGAAATGCACCCACATATTATTGGATTAATCATTAGTGCAAGATTTAGTCTGGCAACTCAAGTTACAACCAACATTCTTATAACTATAAAATTGAAATAGTATATGGTTTCCTGGTGACAAAAGGATCACCGACAGCTAGGTTCATTCAAGTAGATGTTGGAGAACAAGGAAAGTTTCTCCACGGACATGCGGCGAAAGAAATTGTTATCAAAATGCTTAAATTAGCAAAAGCTAGTCAACTAAACAAATGGAATTGTTATCAAAATGCTTAAATTAGCAAAAGCTAGTCAACTAAACAAATGGAATTATCATAGTTCACTGTAATACACAAATACTAAACATAGTCTCTCTTTAGTGATTTCTTTTGTTGGAGAAACTATAACGGATGAGGTATATCTAATGGTTAAAAATGTAATTTGCAATTCCTAAACTAAAAGCTAAAATACTCAAAAAGACGCACTTTAACATGTGACATTGGTGGTTGGTCTAATTTAGGTAGGTACCAAATACAAGTCATCCCAAGATATTTTTAAATTATATATGATAGAATCTTATGAACTAATTAGTGAGGAGATTTCAACAAGGTATATATACTTCTACCTATAGAAGGTGTGTCATCGAAGGATTCTAGTTAATTCCAGCCAAAATACACAATCTAAGAAGATAATTAATGCCAAAAATAATATCCTAAAATAAGTAGATCATGCCTTTATATAAACACCGGCATGAGAAACAAAATCGACCAGAAGTACAACCACGAGAAAAAGAATAGTGAAGCCCCTCCCATGGCGCTTCTCAAGAACAACCCAAAGGTTTTGTGCTTGGCGGCTCTTCTTGTGATATCCACCACCTTCTTGTCATGTGATGCATCCTACAGGGATCAGGGGTATATTTCTTTTTCTATATTCATATTTATTTATGCTCTATACTAGCAAATAAGCCAGTGCGTTGCAACGGGTGAAAAAAAATTACTCCCTAACCTAATAATCATGACTCCACACTTCAATAGGCCCATGTCATTTATTTCAATACATGGCATTCCATCAGTGTTTCTATTTAACCTTCTTCCCACTCGTCGATGGTGGCCTCAGTGTTCACATAATCACAAAACGTTTGAATGTTGTTAATCTTAGGACGTCTCCCTCTTGGCATAGGATGAAAATTCTATTTTTTTGTGAGGTTTTGACGAGACGTGCATGTGTGGTTACATAGTTTTTTGTTTCTCATTCTGGTTTTGCCGAAGTGTTCATTTTCAATTCGGATTGACACCAGTATGAAAAAAAGACTGATCATACTCTATTGATTAAGGTTTCATCTTAAATAGCATTTTTAATGGTTAACAGGTAAAATAATATCATAGTCAGAATGTACATATTTTTCTAATCAAATTTCACATATAAGATGTTAAATTTGGAGTTAGGATTAACAAGATATGGATTTTTTTTTAAATCAATTAATATGGACTGCGGGTTGATTACCAGAAACTTAAGAGGTTTTCTATAAAATAGCATGACAGACTAAGAATACTTGTTTCCTCTATTAGTAGGTAAATCAAATTTCACATATAAGATGTTAAATTTGGAGTTAGGATTAAAAAGATATGGATTTAAAAAAAATCAATTAATATGGATTGCGGGTTGATTACTAGAAACTTAAGAAGTTTTCTACAAAATAGCATGACGGACCAAGAATACATGTTTCCTTTATTATTAGGTATAGATAACGGCCTGGAACATTATTGGATAATCAAACAATTACAAGTGATTTTATTATTTCTCTCTATATATAGTTACAACTTTGGCCTTGGCTTAAATATATATGTGCTTGGGCATGCAGATGGAGGAGATTTTGGCAAGTTTTGTGTGGGTTGGGACCAAGGATGCCGGGACCCGGTGAAGGGAATCGCTAGTGAGTGTCAGATTTACTGCAGAGATAGCGGTTTTGTCTTAGAGAAAAGCAAATGTGCACCGGACAATGGCAAACCCAACCGCATGTGTTGCTGCTATAAGTAGACTCTTGCGTGTAAATTCGTGGAGAGGAAATCTTTCTCTTTTTGAGAAATCCCGAAAAATAAATGAATAAAGCATTGTTTGATCTATATATCCATCATCAGAATGACTACTCGAGTGATCCCGGGAAGTGCTACTCGTACATAATAATTCTATACGAAAGTTATCCTAAAAGAGAAGTTCTATACGAAAATTTTATGCGCATCATTCAGCAATCAACGGCCGTGGAGTAGTTGCAATCCGAATAAACTACTGTATGTAGTACAATAGGATTTCCTATCCCTACAATGTACTTGTAGTGATCGACCCTTTTTAGGTGCGACCAGACCACGTTTTTTGCCGTAGGATTAGAAAGGGCGGAGCGTCAGAGTGGAGTCTGAACTCTGAAGCGGTCACGAACCTCAAGACGAACATGTTCTTATACTACTAGTAGTACTACAACGGAACGGTGGCGACACGTACTACAGACCCAACGAACTACGAGACCAGGGTAGGGCGATCTCGACTGCTGGCACGTCTCGCGCCGTTGCACGTACGCACTTGCGTTTAACCGATGGGCGACGGCAGCAGCAGCGGCTGCAGGGACTTGGGCGACTTGCCCGCAGACGCCCTGGGGGGCATCATGGAGCGGCTGGGGCTGCCGCCGGACGCTCGCCGCCCTCTTCGTCTCGTCTGCCGGCACTGGCGCGACGTCATCGACCAGCTCTCAGCGATGAGCTTGCGGAGCCGCCCCAAGATCCTCGCCGTCACCCCCCAATGACTTCGCGTACGTCGGCGATGTCGTCCTGTCGCCGGGAAGCGGACGAGAACTGTCGTGGTCGACGGAGCACGCCATGCCTGCAATCTACGGTTCCATGAGCATGGTCGGCACCTGCAACGGCCTCGTGTGCCTGTGCGATGACCGGGAGCCCGGCGGCGCCGTCATGCTGGCCAACCCGTCGACCGGCCAATCGCTCGCCGTCCCGCCGCTGCCGCTGTCCGATGCCGTCCTCCGGCTGCAGCGGGACAGTGGCCGCACCTGGACGTGGCACCAGAGGTACATCTTGGCGCGGCACCCGATGACGGGGCGGTACAAGGTCGTCCACGTCCCGCGCCAGTTCGACCGGTTCTGGGAGCCCGGCACGGTGCACGTGTTCACGCTGGGGGAGGCGTCGTGGCGGGACGTGCAGGCCGGCCCCGACGCCAGCTGCGTCCACGGCGCCAACCGCCTCGCCGACGTCGACGGCACTGTGTACTGGGTCGCGGAGACGGAGGACGCCGCGAAGATCATGTCGTTCGACCTTGAAGACGAGAGCGTCACGCCCACCGAGCCTCTGCCCGTGCCAACCGAGCCGGGCAACTGTCGCCTGACGAAGGTGCACGGGAGGCTGGGCGTTGCCATCAGCGGCGACGACGACTCGCTGACAGTGTGGGTCCTCGAGGGGGAGAAGTGGTGTCCTCAGTACGTCGTGGAGGCGCACAGGCTGCGGCAGCAGCAGCCGTGGCTGAGGCGGGACCTCGTGGTGCCGCACTTCGTACATGGCGACTACATCCTCGCACATCGAGACCGCAAGATGTACGGGCACAAGGTGAGTGAAGCGGCGAGATTGCCGGACGGCGTGGTGCAGATCAGAGACAACAAGGACCTCGACCAGGAAATACTTTCTCTCCCATGCCTTATTAACCGGATGTTTGCCTACATCGAGACCAAGGAGCCCTTGAATGTTTACAAAGCGGAATTGGTAGGTAACTGACGATGGATCTGCAGCTTTTAGGGTCTCTTCGATTGAAAGGACTTTCAAAGAAATTTTAGAGTTCTAGAATCTCAAGATTTTTTCTTTCTATGTTGGTTGTTCTGAGTTGTACAATTAAATTCTGTATAAAAAAAATGTAAAATATATTTGGTGCAAAATTGCAACCGTCTAATCCCGATCAGACTGTCCTGTGGGTGTTCGCTGGGATCTTCTCCCCAGTGAATGTTCTAGGTAGCATTACCGAAAAAATTACCATCAACAGAAAACAATGATTTCATGATAGCAAAACAAAAGAAAAATACATAAATTTGGCAAAAAAAAAAAGATAAATTTGCGAGGACCCTAACCTTTGTCATCTCAAACAATCATAACAAAGAAGACAAAAATGTATAAATTTATGAGGGCCCCCTAAATTTCCATGTCAAATAATCTTACCAAAAAGGACAAGAATGCATAAATTTGCCAGGACCCTAAAGTTGACTTCTCAAAAAATATTATCAAAATACAAAAATGCATAAATTTGTCAGTACAACAACGCATAATTTACCGGAGAACCTAAATTGCCATGTCAAACAATCCTAACAAAGGACAGAAAATGCATGAATTTGCCAGCACAAAAATGCGTAAAATTGACAAGAACCTAAATTTCCATAACCTGCAAGGTTTAGAGGAAAATCATGTTAACATGGTAACTTGGAAAACTATTGAAAAATAATCGAAGATAACATAGCCAATTTAGAAATTGACGGAAAGTATGGTAAAGTTTTATAAAATTTGTTCTCTAACTCATGACAACTTTAGAAAATAATTCACAAAAATCATGGCAACTATCTATATGTGCATGAGAAATCAAGGCACCATTGTTCTACCCCCTAAGAGGCAATTAAAACAAGTTTGGTGTATTGGTTAATTGTGTGTTCTAATGATGTTAACTTCTGTTTATATAAGTTATTTTGCATACTTTTTATGTCTGTTAGTTTTTTAGATGGCAAGCACTAGCTTTTTCTCCCTGGAATTCCACATTACATGTGTTGGGGGTTGTTTGATACGACAATTTTATTTTCTCATGGCAAAAAAAAACAGCATTGAATGTAAAGATATATACCCTGTGGCAAGTCGGCATCATGGCAAAACTATAAATATCCTTGCAACTTTAGGAAAATTGTTCTCTAGTTCATGAAAAATGTAGAACTTTTTTGTACTGGTCACATGGCAATTAGATCATGGTAAATATATATTAAAAATGTACCTGTCGCACGAGCAAATTTAGGAGTTTATTTACTACACAACCATTGCAACTTGTGTTCATGTAGCTTTTGTTCAGATTTTTCTATTTCAATAGTTTTTTTGTAGATGGCAATCACTAGGTTTTGCACATAGGAATTCCACATTAAATGTGCTGGCAGTTTTTGTAAAGAAAAGTATTCCCATGGAAAAAAAATCATCATAGTATGTAATTGTATATACCCCATGAAACATATACATATATCATGGAAAATTTTAGAAATTTTGCTTTCTAATTCATGATAAATTTAGAGAGAGAAAAAATGTATGGCTAACATGGCAAGTATAGGATTTTTTGTGATCTAGATCATAGAAAGTACACATATCATGCAAAAAATAGAAATTTGCTTTCTAAGTCATGGAATTTTATAATTATTTTATAATGGTCACATGGCATGTATAAGAAATTGTGTGATCTAGATCATGGCAAATGTAGAAAAAAAAGTGTACTGTTTGCATGCCAAATTTAGGAATTTGCTTTTACAAAGAAAAAATGTCGCAGGGAAACTTTTGAACCTTTGTTATGTCCATCATGGTAACCTTTTTTCTTGAGGTAACTATATATACAAATCATAGGCATGTGGCAAAAATTTGTAATGATCACAAGGTCAGATGGCAACTTTAGAAAAGTTTGCTCTGTGGGTCATGACAAATGTAAAGATATGTATTGGCCACACGGCAATTTAGCAATTTGTTTTCTAAAATCATGGAGAATTTGGCTTGTGAACACATGTTAAGTTGCCATTGTGTCATACAAAATCTCAATTCAGACATTTCCTTTCTAACTAAGGTATTGAACAATCAGGTTGTCTCATATCAATAAGCTGAAACTTACTAATCGCACTAATGGTAGTACCATGAGATTGCAACTGCACTACTCCGAATCTTCAGGATCACGAGTCCTAGCTATTACCTAATTGCAAGATTAAAAGCTATAATTTACCAATATTTAGTAGCATCTAGCAGGTTAAGTAAACACCTTGCAGTCGCAAAAATACATGACCTCAAATGTACCTAAGCTCCATTGTCTCCTTCAATGGATTCTGTCGAGACCCAGCCATTCCAAACTTTGCCACCGCAAGAATGCACTAGAAACCGCCGCCTCCGCTCTAGTAAAAATTGACCAACCACGACTTCATCGCCCCACCTGCTCCACCAAAAAATCGAGCAGCACTCGAGTGTATTCCACAAATAAACCTCATCGTTTCAAATCTCCGTGTATCTCTTCGCCAAATCCCCTCAAATCCCTCAAATCCAACTGCAAAAGAACAAGGGTGCGATTCATACCTCCTTCGGCATGGTGGTCAAAGCTGATTCCTATGGTCATTGATCAGGAACTATTGTGTTTTTATACAATTGTAGTGTATATCACCAAAATATCTTTCTCAACAATTTAAATGGTAAGGTGTAACAAAAAATTGTTGGAAATATGCCCTAG
>CBMN010038091.1:1662-15766 GCA_000582825.1 Hordeum pubiflorum
CCTTTTAGAGATTTCACTATGAACTAGATACGGATGTACGTAGACATATTTTAGAGTATAGATTCACTCATTTTGTTTCATATGCAGTCCATAGTGAAATATCTAAAAGGTCTTATATTTAGGAATGGAGGGAGTATTACTTATACCTAAATGCTGGGCCACGAAACCAAATGGAGAATTGGAACGGTCCTCGTATCGAACTATCGAAGTTACTCGTGCACTGCAACCAACCATCCCATATCTCCCTCCGCTGGCCGCTTTTCCCTCTAGTTAGGGTTCTGGTTCTCGCGCTGGCGATTCGCCGCCGTCGAGTTGTTTGGCCGTCCCTGCCGTCGATACTTCCCCTGCTGGTGGTGCGAACCAGTCCGTGATACTGGTTGCGTGGGCTGGCGGACTGAACGGCGGAGTAGGGTTCCTATCCAAATACCCGATCAGATCTACTTCGGGTAAGGAAATCCCCATGGCTTCAGCTGAGTCCTCGGACCAAGCGGGGGTCAGCGATGTGGAGAGGATGATGCAAGAGCTAGGGCTGAGAGAAGAGGATATGGACGATGTCGTCTTTGATGAGAAGGATGCACCATCAGAGGCTGCGCGATGGGTGGCTTTGGCTAGGGTTCATACTCCCAAAACCTATAGCCAGACGTGGTTCTATCGGAATATGAGATCTGCATGGGACTTGGCACAGGAGGTCACGTTTAAACCGTTGGAAGACAACCTATACACAATCAAGTTCTCATGCCTAGGGGATTGGGAGAGGGTCATGAACGATGGTCCATGGCACTTCCGTGGGGACGCGGTGATCATCAAACCTTATGATGGGGTGACCAAGCCAACCACCATTAAGATGGATATGATCGAGATATGGGCGCAAATTCATGATGTACCGGATCTGTACGCCCATCTAGTCCCATCTCTAGCTGCTAAAGTGGGGGAAGTTCTGTTTGCCGAACCCCCATCTCAAGACTTCGCGGGAAATTTCCACCGTGTTTGGGTCAGAATTGATGTCACAAAGCCACTGAAGAACGCCGTGTCTATGATCCGCGACTCGAAGCGCCAGATTTATCGAGTGAAATATGAAAACTGCCAGATTGGTGCGCAGTATGTGGCATGCTTGGTCACGTGTTCAAAGAGCATGGAACGGGAGTTCACCCTCCATCGGCTCTTGTCTTCAAGGATCTAAGGGCTGACTGGTTCATGCGGTCGGGCCGAGGTCCAGGTGGTGGCCGAGGTCGTCGGGGTGGAAGGAGAGGAGGACGCAGTGGTGGGCGTGACCCAAACCCTACACCAGCGACGAATGAGGAGGTCGATGTGGATGGCATGCTAGACCCTGCGGGGGGGAAGGCCTTGGTAATGAGTGATGGAGGAGGATTGAATGCTGACTCGGATACGATAATGGAGGATCAGTCTCAGAAGAGGTTGGAGAGGGTAGAGCTAGGGAGCAACCCTTCGCCTCCACAACATGTGCATGGTACTGCTTCAGAGGGGTCTCAAATCGCCCTAATTCCAGCAGCTGCTACAGTGGTCATTCCACCTATCAAAAGAGATCCAAAGAAGGCAAAGACTGGTATGGATGGCAAGGAGGGTTTCAACACTTCTGTAAAAAAATTGGCGGGCTCCTTGGAGGAGCGCCGCCGAGCCCAATGAGTGCGTTTTGCTGGAACTGTCGTGGCGCGGGTAAACTTGCGACAGTTCGAGAAATTCATGAATTCGCGATGAAGTTTACCCCTACCGTGCTCTGTATCATCGAGACCCAGATCAGTGGGGCACGTGTAGAAGCTCTGGCAAGTTCTCTAGGTTATGATCACTCTTATGCTATTGATAGTCAGGGGAGAAGTGGTGGTATTGGAATTTTCTGGAATAATACTATTAAGCTTGAGATTTTGGGCGACTCCTGTTACCATATAGATGCTAAAATTGAGGAGGCAGGTCAAGATCTTTGGCGGATTACGTGTGTGTATGGAGAGGCACAGACACACCTTAGGCACCGGACGTGGGATCTCATGAAAGGAATCAGCACTGTTAGTGATTTGCCATGGCTTTGCTTTGGAGACTTCAATGAAGTGTTGCGACTAGATGAACATGAAGGTGCAGCCAACAGAAGTAATGCCCAGATTCAGGGTTTTCGGGACACCGTGGATATTTGTATGCTGATGGACCTAGGTTACCAAGGTCATTTTTGGACTTTCGAGAAGAAGATAGTAGGGGGCTCTTTTGCTCGGGTGCGCTTGGATAGAGCTTTGGCAATTGCTAGTTGGGTACCTCGCTTCCCACAAGCGATAGTCACTCACCTGACTTCGGCCACATCGGATCACGGACCCATCTTGTTACAGTTCGAACCCGCTCAAAGCCAGGCTTTACCGAAGAAACCCTTCAGATATGAGGTGATGTGGTAATCACATGAAGTTTGGAGGGAAGCTGGAACGCGGCGAATGCAGGTTATGGGGTTGGTGATTTCCGCGACAAGCTGACTTCGGATCTGACTAGGTGGAGTAGGGATACCTTTGGCAGTGTCCGAAAGGAAATAAATCAGATCAAGGCCCAGCTAGAGTCCATGCGCAATGATCCAGCGCGGGTGAGACCTTCACATCCAGAGCTGAAACTTAATGAGAGGTTGGCTGAACTATATCACAAAGAGGAGCTTATGTGGAGACAGAGATCGAGGCTTGAATGGCTCTCAGGTGGCGATAGGAACACCAAGTTTTTCCACATGAGGGCAAGTATGCGGCGTAAGAAGAACATGATCCGAGCGCTCACAAATGCTCTCGGAATTCACACGCAGGACCCAGCGGGGTTGAAGAGCATGGTTCTGGAGTTTTACAAAACATTGTACACTTCGGAGGGGGTGCAAGGGATGGATGAAGTTTTGAGGCATGTCCCAAGGAAGGTTACACTGGAGATGAATGAGTCCTTATGCGCGCCATACACAAATAAAGAGATAAAAGATGCCTTGTTTCAGATGTTCCCAACTAAAGCTCCAGGCCCTGATGGTTTTCCTGCCCAGTTCTACCAGTGGCATTGGGATATCTGCGGGGATGAGGTAACTGCAGTGATCATGCGCATCATAAAGGGAGAGGAGAGCCCGGAAAGCTTTAATGACACGGTCTTGGTACTAATCCCGAAGGTAACACAACCCTCAAATCTGTCACAGTTTAGACCTATCAGCCTGTGTAATGTTTTGTATAAAATTGCATCAAAGGTGGTTGCAAACAGGCTAAAAATTATTCTCCCAAAAAATATCTCTTAGGAACAGTCAGCTTTTGTGCCTGGTAGACTGATTACAGATAACATTATAAGTGCATATGAGTGTTTGCACTTCATGAAGAGAAACATGTCTAAAAACAATAGTTTCTGTGCTCTGAAGTTGGACATGATGAAGGCCTATGACAGGGTGGAGTGGGATTATTTACAAGGAATAATGATCAAGCTAGGCTTCTCTCATGCCTAGGTCGAAGTTGTCATGGGCATGGTAAGATCTGTCTCTTTTTCAGTTCTCTTTAGTGGTGAAAAGTTAGAGCAATTCAAACCAACAAGAGGCATTCGACAGGGAGATCCTACTTCCCCTTACTTATTCTTACTTGCAGCAGAGGGCCTTTCGTGCCTACTAAAATCCAGTTCTCAGTCATCAGCTCTAAGTGGTGTTAAGGTGGCTCCCACATCTCCTGAGGTGAACCACCTTTTATTTGCAGATGACAGCCTGCTGCTTTTTAAGTCTAGTGTTGAGGGGGCAAATTTGGTGTCAAACCTGCTGAATGTTTATTGTAATGCTTCCGGTCAGAGAGTCAACAATGATAAGTCCTCGATATTCTTCAGCAAGGGATGTCCCCAGAGCACTAGACAGCAAGTCAAAGACATCCTTGGTGTGCAGAATGAATCCCTTAGCGAGAAATATTTGGGTATGCCCACAGAAGTTGGACAATCCAAAAATGGCACGTTCAAGAACTTAAGGGATAGAGTTTGGGAGAAGATACGAGGCTAGATGCAGAAGCTCCTTTCAGCTGCAGGAAAAGAGGTGCTAATAAAATCTGTAGCTCAGGCCATTCCGGTGTTTTCCATGTCTTGCTTCAGACTACCAAGGGGTCTGTGTGATAGTGTGACATCAACTATAAGACAATTCTGGTGGGGCAGTAAGCAAGGGAAGAGAAATCCATGTTGGGTGTCTTGGGATGTGATGACAAAGCCTAAAAACTTGGGAAGGATGGGCTTCTGGGACCTTGAAATTTTCAACCTGGCCCTCTTGTCAAGACAAGCTTGGAAGTGTTTGGAGGAGCCTCAGTCCCTTAGTGCCCGTATACTGAAGGCTGTATACCACCCTGGATGCTCAATCCTCAAAGCAGAGTTGGGGGCTCATCCCTCTCAGATTTGGCGTGTGATACTTGATGGGAGGGAAATTATCAAACAAGGAATCATTAGAAGGATAGGCGATGGCCGGACAACTAAGATATGTCAACATAACTGGTTACCACGAGCAGGGCTTATGAGACCAATTTCTTCG
Organism: Hordeum pubiflorum; assembly: GCA_000582825.1. Lineage (NCBI taxonomy): Eukaryota > Viridiplantae > Streptophyta > Magnoliopsida > Poales > Poaceae > Hordeum > Hordeum pubiflorum. The sequence goes on from CBMN010038091.1 coordinate 6,155, forward strand.
AGGGTTCACGACCCTCTTGAATTAGTTGCTGACCTTATTGATGCAACCTCGGCTTCATGGAAGGAGGAGTTGGTAAGGCAGGTGTTTGTCCCGGTGGACGCCGAGGTGATCTTGCGGATACCCATATGCACAAGGCAACTGGATGACTTCTGGGCTTGGGCCGAAGATCCAAGGGGCCGGTTCTCTGTCAGAACAACGTATAGAATGATACACAGAATAAAGATGGGGAGAGAGGCATGGCTAGAGGGTTCAGAGAGCTTGTCAAACTTGGAAGCAGAGAAGAAAGGTTGGTCGGATCTTTGGAAGATGAAGGTGCCCTCGAAGCTAAAGGTTTTTGCATGGAGGTTAGCACAACATTCACTACCTACGGGGGATGTACTGCAGAACTGGAACATGGCGACAACGGACGTGTGTGCTATACGTGGTGCTCAAGACAGTTGGAGACATGCACTGCTTGAGTGTGCATTCGCCAGATGCACCTGCGCGCTGTCGAAAGAGGAGCTGGTGCAGCACTTGGCTTCCAACCATGACACTGATGCTAAACGTTGGCTTCATTCCATGTCAGATGCTCTACCGGATGATGAATTCAGAGTCCTGACCGTGACTGCCTAGGCGATCTGGTATGCTCGGCAAAGGTGATCCATGAAGGGATTTATCAGACTCCACATGCTACTAATGGCTTTATATCTAGCTACCTATCAGATATCGAGTTTCTTGAGCAACCACGTACAGCAGAGCGGACTGTACCAGTGCCCAGGCCGACGACCTGGATCCCACCTCCTGATCAGCACCTTAAAGTGAATGTTGATGCTGCCGTCGCAAGGCACGGCGGACTTGGCGCAATTTCTGTGATCTGTCGAGACGGTTCAGGAGCATTCCAGGGGGCTTCGGTAATAACATTTGCCAATATGGATGATCCAGAAGTGCTAGAAGCTTTGGCAATACGAGAAGCAATGGCCCTCTCGGAAGACTTGTATGTGCAGAAAATTGCAGTCGCTTCGGATTGTAATAAGGTGGTGGAAGCTAGGTGGTGGAAGCTATCAAGACAGGAACCTCGGCAGAGTACGGCGCAATTGTATATGAAATTAAAGAACGGTTTAGGTCTTTTTCTTTTTGTCGGATTAGTCATGGATTTAGAACCTCCAATGTCGAGGCTCACAAACTTGCAAAGCATGCTTTAACTTGGGACTGGCCGCCATGCTTGGTTAGGCCATCCCGGAAACCTTGTTCGTCCCTGTAAACATTGTGACGGATGAATAAAGCTTTGTGGGTTTGCCTCAAAAAAAAAAAAAACTCGTGCACTGCAGGGACAGGAGATTTAAACTGAGATCACACCCACCCAAGAACTAAGCGCGCGCAAGAACAACGCAATGGCAGACGGCTGGACAAGATAACAAGAAAAAAAGAAATGGACTATAGCCGGGGAGTCCAAAAGGAAGAATATGAATGGAATAGAGAAAACCACACAACATGCATAGGCGACGACACCACAGAAAGCAGACACCAGAAAAAAAAACATAGAAAGCAGACACCAGAACCATTCTTCAGATTTACATCACCACTATTCAGATGTGTTTCGTAAGCATCACAACCGTTTAAGTGCGACAGTTGTGACACAGAGACACTGCCATCAGAACCATTTCAATGTGTCAATTCCGCCACCCAGAAACTGTGTTAACGAGCAGAGACTGCCATACTGATACATGGCTGAAAGAGTTAGCGTCGTTAATGAAGTCGGAACCTTCTAGTTGGTGAGGATTTCGTTCACGGGAGACAAAAAAGAATAGCTCAATAGGACAACAAAATCTTTTGCATTAACCATCAGCAGTGCGCCCCGTCGTAAGGAAACATGCAAGCTTCTTCACCCGGGGAAATTGCAGGCTCAGCTAAGCTGTACTTCACCCAACTCCCCAATCACTTCCTCAAGCTGTTGGAGATGATGATACAGATAGTTAGATTATGGATATCACCGAGACAACTGTTCTAGGGCTAAGCACCAAACAACAGAATATAGGAGGTATCCAAGGAAATGCAGTGTAGAGACAGAAGAAAAAGGTTAAAGATGTTAGGGTACCTTTGAAATATGCGTCAAAAAGTAATCACGGTGGTGCTTGATTGACTTGGATTCAGTAGCATGAATTGTTTCCTGCATTAACCAAATGAATTTAAGAAATCACATGGAGTTCATCATAATATGCTGCATGGCCTCTAAGTGAATTTAACAAATCACATGAATTGACCTAAGTCACGTGCGGTAATAATATAATGATGAATCATACTTGCATTGCAACGATCATTTCAACAGCAGACAACACAAAGGTTCCCAAAAAACGCACACAGCCAGAGTGCTGTCCTCGTGTAGATAAAACCTATTGGAGACATGAAAAAATAACCCATCTAACCATGCACACAATTTTCCACTGATTGTTCAGTTTAAGATCATATGATTCTTATGCGTAAATGCAAAATATGCTCAATTTCGAGCCTATATGCTCAATCTAAAAGCATAAAACTTAAGAAATTCAATATATCAAGATCAAGCAAGGAGATGATACTTCAGAAGCTTGCAAAATAAACATTCCTTTTCTCCAAGCATCTTGATAAAAATATTAACAAAAGGATTGTGCTACCTCATCAATATAGAAGTCAAAGTCTGCACTGAATGTGATCTTTCCGTAATTGTCAACGGCATGAGTTTTGCGTGTGTACGCCAGAAGGATTGTCCTGTCCTTATACAAGTTAGGATCCCTAAAAACTCTTAACATAATCAGTAAATCATAAAAAGATAACTATACAGACCTTAGACTGTTCTCATCCAATCTCATGTGCTGGGCAAGTTTGCCGATGGTTATCACTGAAAACACTTTCAGAAAGCTTCTGATATCTCCAAGAAATTGCTGTTGCTTCACTTCATCAAGAAACAGCTTCAACTGAAGACGATGTACATCCTGGACAGTAAGCAATTTAGAGCTTGTTTTGTTGACAGAAGTGAAATTGCAAACTAAGCCAAAGAAAGCAACGTCTCTATAATTTCATAAACCACTAAGCCAAAGAAATACAACTGAAGCAACTTCTCTATAATTTCATAAGCCACGAGTACATGTCATGCCAGAAACCAGAAAATAGTGTTGAAACTGAAGAACTGCCTAGCCAGAATTTAGTACTAAGGTCGAATCGGTACATATGCATTAGCATAAAACATTCCTTTGTACAAAAAAGTTCATAACAGATGTTCACAAGCTACAATAGTATAACTTCATCTATATATGTGCCCAGTTTTATGTTTCTATGTATTTTCTTAGTATATAAATCTGAACTAATTAATACCAATAAGAAGTTTTACTAGGTTTATATTCGTTTTTCTCATCCTTGGCAGTCATATAGTAACTTGTGTTACTAAACCATGTGGTTCCTGTTTTTTTTTTCTTTTGTTACTTCACAGTGTGGTACCAGGCCAATAACAGCTCGCGCCGTGGAAGACAGAACCTTACGGAGTTACTATTCCCCTTAACTTTTCCCATTTAAACTGTACCAAACTGGACTGTTGATGGAATTATTATTGCCCATACCAACTCAAGGTACTGGATGCTTCTTAATGCTTATTTTACCCAGTATGCTATGGGCGCCAGACTGACAAAAGTTGTGGCATTTCAGCTGATCACTTTTGGCCTTTCAATGACAAAAGATGTGCAAACATATACTGATGTGGTAAAAATGGAACTAGCAGCATCCTGGAGATGATAAACAAGCAAATATACACCTCTATGTTCCCAGACTAGAAACGCCTTGGTACCTAACCCAATTTGGGATACAACAAAATATATATACAAAAGAAGAATACCAGTGCTATATTAGCTTTGGATAATACCTGGTTGTAGTCCGTGAATGGCTCTTTTAAAACTGGAGGCCATGCAGCAATGAACTTGGGGCAGGCAAAGGAAAAGAGTTCATCATGATATGCCACACCATCACATCTAAGCATCTTCTCCATTTCGGTACCATACTTCCCCTTCAGCTCAATGCCAACATTTTCATCTATTAGATTGTTCTGTGGGCACAATGAGAGGCAGATTGCCAATAGTGCATACATCTGCTCATTCTTCTTCAGTAGAAGGTCATACTGTGTAGACTTCTCGTGGTATTGCTTATACTTCAGGATATACAGCAGAATTTTGTTGAATTGATGTATCACGTCAGCATACCTAGATCAGTCCAGAAACATGGTGAATCAGTTAAAAGCAGTTCCAGCTTGGACAACATCAAGATGCTATAGTGCAACTAATAACATGTGCCTCTTGCACGCCACATAGCAACATACTCTCATCTTTGTACAACTGAAAAGCATGCTCCAAATTATTGATCGGGTAATATCACTCATCAGAAGAACATGATAGCTAAGCACTTTGGAGTAAGGCACGGAAACCATGAATACTTTATCAGGTAATAATATCGAAATAATATCATTCATCAGAAACCCCACGAAAATTAAGCACGGGAAACAAGAATAATTTACTGGCAATCAATTACCATAGAATAGCGTAAACACGGTAGGGACAAAAGGGAAAACTGCAACAGAAGCTTTATCCATAAGACAACATGATGTTAAACTACAATTATACATTTTTGCCAACTCACTCCAAGCTCAAAGTACACAACAATAGGACCGCCTATGGAATTTTTACATTTGGGGAGACGAAACATTCAGTCATTATTTTTACAAAGTGGAGGGGCTACAATTATCATATCCCATAATGTGCACTTCAGTGTTAGTACAATGCAATATAAATATATATATGGTGAAAATGCTCAAGCTAGTGTATTACACACCTGTGCATCATGAAGTTGGCAAAACCATAGTAGTAGATAGTGGAAATGTAGCTCCCAGTCACATTGGTGTAGACACCCTGCTGGTAAATATCTATAGGCAACATGCACTTGAGCCCAGTATGGTAATCCCCTATCAGGCAATGCACCCTCAGCAGCCCAATCATGCTGTAGTACCCCAGCATCTTCAACACATTGCTCCCACCCTGCTTGTGCTCATACCCGTTCGTCATCGTGAACTGCTCAAGCCCCTCCTTCTCCCTCTCCAGGATCTCTCTGATCATCGAATTCTCCACCAGTGCCTTCAAGTAATTAAGAACCCCATACACATTCCATGCCTGTAAAGAAGACTATTAGTTAGGAAACTACCACAAAAAAATCCATCAAAATTCAAGATAGACTAACCAATAATAACCTTAGAAACACCCAACCCAAGTCTAACTGATAGACATATTGTAAGGAATCCCCTCAGAAGTCACAACTCAACATCAAGCAAGAACCGCCTGTGAAAAACACACACTTATGGCTAACTCATGAAAACTAACTTGACCAACTGAGAGTACAATTGGACAAACAATCTGCAGGCGCCACATAAGTAATCAAAGTAGTATGTACTATCCACTGAACCAGGGACTACCCTTAACAAGCAAAAACCACCTCTGCCACCACAATCCACATACATAACTCGCGAATAATGCTGGGACACAATGCAATGCAGTAAACTGCCACAGCACAAGCCACATCTGACACCTCAAATGTAACTCCTGAATAAAATTGAGACTGGCACTAATATACGGTTGTAAGCATGAACCAGCTCCACAGCATCCTAAATATCACAGTCTAATTGAAACATCGAGAATAACGAACCTGCCATTCAGTAAACTATGCTGCCAGGAGAAATTGAAATTCGCCAAAGGACACCATTTATTTACCATGCACGAACCACAATTGACAAATCGTTCTAAGCCCAACACTAAATGGACATAAGTAAGCGCGGACCTGGTCGAAGCGCTTGAGTAGGCCGATCTCCTCCTCGGTCTTGTCCTGGAGCTTGGTGCGGTACTGGCAGAATCTCTGGAACTGGGACACGAACCCATCGACCATGTCCCAGAGCCACTGGTTGGGAAGCTGCATGGTGACGACGTTCTGGAGGACGACGGTGAAGAGGGAGCAGTAGGTGTCCCAGGAGTCGGCGCGGTGCGCGAGGGTGAGGCCTGGGAGGCGCGCGTGGGCGTGGCGGGACGTGAGCTCGCTGTAGAGGAGGAGGAAGACGTGGTCGTCGTCGCAGTAGGGCGCGACGGCCTTGGCGGGCGGCCAGGGCGCGTCGCGGTAGACGCGGTCGGAGAGGCGGTGGAAGTCGCCCTCGTACAGCTCGTTGGTCCCGAACACGTCGCCGCCGCGGATGGAGCGGTAGAGGTCGGAGACGAAGCCCTTGACGGAGTCGGGGATGTGGTCGCTGTAGGAAGCCGCGACCGTCCCGGAGGCGGCGGCGGCGGCGGGCATGGTCGCCGGTGAGGGAGGGGGTCTAGGGCTTAGCTAGGGGTGGGGATCCTCGCCGAGTTCGCTCCGCGGGGGTTTTGGGGTGGCTCTGGCCTCGTGTTGGCTGCCGATTGGTGCGGAACAGGAGAAATGGAGAATTGCTGTGTCCAGCTGTGAGGTGAGGTCTCGACCAAAGGGGGGAAAGCGAATTTACGACTAGCACACAGAGGGCTCACACAGAGAGGGCTTTTCGGCTTGCTCCACGCTCGTTTTACTGTAGACCGATAAATCGATTCATTTCTGGAAATGTTACTCCCTCTGATCCTGATTAATTATCCCTGACTTCGTATAAATTTATACTAAATCTGCAATGGTTAATATGGATCGAAGAGAGCAGTATTAAATGTTAATTCACGTGTGAGAATTTTTTTTCAATTTCCATAACGACATGGCAGAAAATCCACGTCAAGCTAGGCATCTTCGACCGTGGATTATTAAACGCCCGCAAATATCTAACGGGATTGTAAGGGCACTTTTATGTCTTCAACGCGGATCATCAAATCCGGCCAGACTGATACGAACTTTTGAAACCCCACAAGACGACCTCAAATCTGAAGAGCTTTGGGGTAGTCCGGACGCCCATCACGTCGGACTATAACACCCCGGACCTATCAAAAACCTTTCCTCACATCCGGATCAACCTTCCATGCATTCACATTGGTTGACCTGCTCGAATTTGATCTATATATGGGCCGGTCCAATAGCATTTTCAGAATTCCTAATAAATCCTAAAGCCCCACTCAGCCCATTTATGCAACGCAAGAGGTGTTACAAAAATTTAGTCCCACACCACGCCACGCCGCGGGTTGTGGAAATGAGCCGAGTTGTTGTCTAATTTTTTTCCACGCATGACTGGTATGTGAAAGGTTGCATGGGAGGTGAAACGTTTTTGCTGTAGTGGGGATTGAATAAGAGCGCTGCACCCTTCGGCTGCTGGTTGTTCGCTTTGTCTCCCGTCTTTTCGTTTCGTCTTCTGTCGCAGCCTATTCATCTCCTTCTCATGTGCCTATAAAAGAGTGGTCACTCCTCTCCAGAGATACATCAGACCAACACCTTCCTCACGCCATCCAGTTCCAAAGCTCTGAGCTACTGGTAGGTTCTTCCCTATCCCGGCTTGCGGCGTGCACCGCAGTTCGGGACAGTAGGCCTCCGAAACCCCACCTCTTCGAGTCCTGTATGGGAGAAGGGTGATAAGGTTTTTGGGGAGCGCTCTGCGCGACTACTGACCTCTTCTTCACGGACGCCGACAACCACTTTCCCGACAATGACCTCTTCCCCGACGTCGACAACCTCTTCGACGACATGGGCGACAACAACGTCAACGCCAACGCCAACGCTAATGCTACCGCCGCTGCTTAGTATGTGTTCATAGCTTTTCTGTTCGAGATCCTACTAGAGTTTCTTGGTATAGTATGTGTTCTAGATTTATCATGTTCTAGAAGACATGTTCAGATGATATGTGCTTGCTCTCATATAGTTTGCCTACCTAGTCTTGCCTCTGTTATTGTGGCCTACTTCCCTCAAGTTTGCATGACTAGTATTGTCTTTGTTACAATACTCATATTTTATCTGTTGTTTATTTATTTTAAATCATTCGGTAAATTGCTCATATTATCAACAATTCAAAAACCTTATTATAGGCAATTCACCCCGAATGGTTTTGCTGCTTCCATGAGGCCTCCTATATTTGAGGGTGTGCACTATAAGAGGTAGTGTGTGAGGGTTGTTCTATGGTTTCAAACCATGAGCTGATATGATGCCACTATTGGCAAACCTGAAGGAGTTCTTGATCCTCAACAGGAACAAGCTTTTTAGAAAACTGATACCTTATTTAAGGCTGCTCTCTTGAGTGTTCTTGGTGAGAACATAGTTGATGCTTATGCGTCAACTGATAATGGCAAAGATATGTGGGACGCACTCGAGGCCAACTTTGGGGCCTCAGATGCTGACACTGAGTTCTATATCATGGAACAATTTGATGACTACAGGATGATTGATGAGCGCTCTGTCGCTGAGCAAGCTCACGAGATACAGTCATTTGCTAGAGAACTTGAGCACTTCAATTGTATGTTACCGGACAAGTTTCTTGCCAGAGGCATCATCGCTAAGCTTCCTCCCTCGTGGAGGAACTTTGCTACCTCTCTAAAGCATAAGAGGCAGGAGTTTTCCGTTCCGGATCTCATTGGTACTATTGATGTGGAAGAAAAGGCGAGAGAAAAAGACATACATGCTCGAGGTATTGAACGATGTTCTAGTGCCAATCTGGTACAGAATAAAAACTTCCAGCCCCACAAGTTCAAGATCAAGGGCAAGTTTGATGGTAAAGGAAAGTTCGATGGGAAGAACAAGGCTTCGCAACACACCAACTTGAAGAAGAAGACTGACAAGAAGAAAGGTGTTTGGCATGTCTGCGGAGATCCTGGTCATTGGGCCCCTAGTTGCCCTAACTTGTATGACAAGCGTCAAGATGGGAAAGGTGACAAGATCACCAATGTTGTCATTGGTGACACTGAGCTGGAGGATGTTGGGTATGGTAATACCTCCCACTATTCTCTCAGTATGTTGATCTCCTGATTGGTTGATTGACACGGGTGCTAATGTACATGTATGCGGTGAAATTTCCATGTTCTCTTCTTATCAGGCCGCAGGGACTACTTCCATGCTGATGGGCAACGGTTCAAGTGTTTCTGTTCGTGTTGTTGGCACGGTCGATCTGAATTTTACTTCGGGGAAGATCGTGCGGCTGAAGAACGTGCATTATGTCCCCTCCGTCAATAAAAATCTTGTTAGCGGATCTCTTTTGTGTAGAGATGCTTACAAGCTTGTTTTCGAGTCCAATAAATTTGCAGTGTCCAAGTTTGGAACTTTCGTTGGTAAAGCTTATGAATCAGGAGGCTTGTTCCGACTATCCTTGTTAGATGTTTGTAATAAAGTTGTTAATCATGTTTGCAACAATAGTGAATCAAATGTCTGGCATTCACGTCTCTATCATGTTAATTTTGGTTGCATGACGTGACTAGCTAAGTCAAACTTAATCCCTAATTTCACCGTTGTCAAGGGATCTAAATATCAAGTTTGTGTGCAAGCTCGGCAACCGTGTAAGTCTCATACAACTGCGGAAACAATTACGCCACTAGAGCTCATACATTCAGATCTTTGTGAATTGGATGGTGTTTTCACAAAAGGTGGAAATAAATTTTCGTGACGTTAATCGATGACTCCACTAGACACTAGTGGAGAAATGGCTAG